>BSBK01005351.1:845000-1020000 GCA_027943335.1 Chamaecyparis obtusa
ATGTAATGCAATGAACCTTTGGAAATATAAAATAAGAAACTGAGTGTTGATATTAAAAGGGCATACATACTAGTAAAAACAATTGCCCTCACATCATTTATTCTCATTGCCTCATCATACTTTTCCCCAAGTGCACCAAGGACTACAAAGAAACAAGATAAACAAATCAAAAGCATATATCGATGTTAGAATAGTTACTAAAATGGTCATAAATTATGTTCTTATAGTAAAAGAATACTTTGACATAAGAAAAAAACTACACAATATTAAAACATGACATTGTGCTTTAAAAACTAAAAAGGTAATAATACAAGACCATTCATTAATTAGCTATTTAAATTTTCATTAGTTGAGAATTGATAGACACTATCAAAAGGACAAGAAACTCATCCCCTAAGTCAAAGGGATACATTTATGAAAAAATTAAGACAATGATTCAAAGACAAAAACACTATTATTGACAAAGCAAGAAAGATCAAAATAGTAGTTTTGCTGCTATAGTGCACGATTGAGCCAAACATTGTTCAATGCAAATAATAAATGAATTAAGGGAAGTGAAGAGGGTCAAAAAGTAGTAAAAATAAATCATTATTATTAAGTAACAAGAGAGAGCAACCAAACTGACAAAATTAGTGCTATGAAGATAATTGTCATTGTATAGAAGCAGTGGTGTTCAATGTCTAAAGGACAATGACATATACAAACAAATAAGTGTTTATAGATGGATTGACAATGAACAAAGAGGTTTCAAAAAATAGTGATGTGTACACTGTCAAAGAACATTGTGGTATTCACAATCAAAGAACAAAGATGTGCTCAAGGTTATAAAATAGTTATTTATTTTAGAATATGAAGAGTGCAGTAAGAATAGTAGTAAGTAATGTTGCAATAATAACGAATGCAGGACAAAGATGTAATGGAAGTGAAAAAATAGTGATTGTTCAAGGGTTTTGCTATACAAAGTCAATGGTGAACAAACATTGATACAAAACAATGAAATGATAGGATCCATGAGGAAGATGAGTTGTTCACCATTCTTGATGTAGCAAAGTCAACAAGATCGTTTGAAGGCCATAAAAAAAATCAGTCGCAATTATCTAGGAACTATGTTAAAGCACTGTCCCAAGAAATGATGAAGGAATGTTTTCAAGAACAGAGATGGAGTCTTTGTTTTGACAGAGGGGTCACATTTTAGAGAGGGATGACAAGAACCATAATACAGAGGTATCATTTTATTATTTTGTCATCATGAATAGCATGGTGAGTTTTTAAATGATTGTCATAAAGAGAAAAAAAATATACCTAATAGGAACACAGTAAAAGTATCAGATGGGGCAAATTAGAGGCCAAAAGGACATCAAGTGACAATCACAAGAACCTTATTGCAAAAATAATGGTCAAGTGGGCTTAAAGACAGTGTTGCTATAATGCATTAGCAATACATAACAGTGATTAGTAAAGTGTGCAAAAAACTAGTGATAGAGTGTCGATATGCATAGAGGTCATAACAATAATAAATGTTTATAATAGTTCTTTTAACAATGCTCCAAACATTGAGAATGCAAGATACCTATAATGATGAACTTCATTTCAACTTGCTAATTGGCTGTCACTATTAACTCTAAGCTTATCTTTAAAGTTTTAGCTTCACTTGGTTTTGAGAATAGTTTAATATTCTCTACTTAAAAAGGCCAACCACGTGAAGGTGGAAGCTCATTTGGCCCCTCCCCCCCCCCCCCCCCCCCCCCGCTAACATCACTCTAAATTCTCCTTTAACATCTAATAACATTCATTCATTCATCCATTTTTGAAATATAACATTCAATCATTATAATCACATGATAACATTCATTAACACATAAAAGTTATTAACACACAAAATTCATGAATAATTCATTAACACATAAAATTCATTAACACACAACATTCATAAATAATTCATTAACACATCATTCATCAACATTACTAGTACAAAATTACATCCATTATGACAACGTTCTTTCATTAGCAAAACATGTTAATTATAATCATTTCTTTTTGGGTTTCTTGCTATTTTTTTTAATCATGTAATTTCTAAGAGGAAGATCAATGTCCTCATCATTCCTCTCCTCTACTGATTCTAATTCCAACACATGTCTCCTCCTCATCTGTTCAAGAACAGGAGGCCGCTGCACCAAAGGGGGGTCCGCTGCAATAACAACTACGTCATGAGTTAAATTCACACCATTTTATATTAGTGAATTACAAGTATTTAATTAAGTAAAATAACTATAAATCAAAAAATTAATTTAAAAGATCAAAACATAGATTTTCTTTACTTGAATGTGCCACATGATCTACATGGTGATCACTTTGAACATCCTGCGGCACTCGTTTAGCGTGACATTCTGTATCCTCTAAAATATACACAAAAAAGGTTACACCAAGTTCAATTTAAGATGTTAAATTGTATTAATAATTACATAATTAATTTTAAATATAAAATGAACACCTCCATCAACACTACGATGCACATCAGGGGCTTCATCATGCGGCGTAGGATCTATGTTATGATTAAGAGGCTGCATTGCAATGTCATGCACATTATTATCAAATAGATTGTTGCTCAAGTATTCAATTTCTAATATATTTTTTTGGCATATTTACCTATTCACATGATGCAGGAGACTCTTGGGTTGGGCCAGTGGAAGTTTGGCATAGATATTCAGCCATGGCTTGATAGCCTTCCTTGAAGGCAATTTTTTTGTGTTTTGTCGTGGCCTCTAAATTAAATTCAGAGCCCTGCATTTTTTGATTAAACAAAATTATTTGCATTTTATAAATAATTTTTCTTTGCAATTCATTTACTACTACTTACAATTTGTGCTTTAATTTTGGAATATCCACCAAAGCCAAGTTTGTGCTGCCCAATCTTTTGCAACCTGGCCTTTGTTGCCTTTGATGTGTCCTACAACCTATGAAAAGTTTGAAATATGTTAGATGATATAGATATAAAGATCACTAATTAGTGTATTATTACATTGTACTAGTAGTTAATACTATTGCATACCTTCTCTCATTTGCTGGTATAATTCCTCTTTGAGCATACCCTTTCTCATTTGCATCCAAAATGAACTCATTCCAATCCCTCACTGTAATAAAGGGAGGATGCTCGTACTTTGGGTTCTAGACGAGACTCCTTCTATATGAGTCCCTCACAGTCTTAAGATGTTTGCCAACTTTTTCTAAATTTTTTTTCTCCTCAAAAATATTACTACCAAACTCATGCTCTAAACCTTTAATGAGCTGATCTTTTAATTTTTTGGCTTGCAAGTTCCACCTTTTAAGAAAAAACACAAAATTTTTAAATAGAAAAATTAACTAAAGTTGTGTACCTTGAATATAGTAAAAGAAAAGACCCGAATGAAAGGAAAAATACTATACCAATTAATGATATGAAAAAAAAATTGTGGGATAGGGTTAGTTCACTTATGATGTTCCACCTTGTACGTATGGTGGGCCCGAATATCTTCAGTGTGAGGTCATAAAGTGTCTTATAAAATGAATCATTTCCTACAAAAAATGTCATGGGATAATCAATCCAAAACTTGTTATGAATAGGTAAATGCATATTACAATATAAAAAATAATAATTTTAAAGTACCTGGAAGCTTAGGACATTTTAAACGCGTCAATTCATTATCGTTAATCAATAATGACATCTGCATAACTCTCGTGCTAGAAACATGGGTAGATCCAGGAAATGATGGTGAATTATCACCAATACATGTACTCTGATCTGTAACTAGCATAGCAGACGGCGCTAGTGTATCTCCTACTCCACAAAATTAATCCACTATGAGATGCACCCAAGATTAAAGTACAAATTATCAAATCATAATTAACACAAAACCAAATATAGCAAAACAAGGATTTACCGGGCATAGACTGTGAAGGCGTCTATGTTTGCATGCCCCTTGTTGCTGACATTGCACTCGACAATTTTGGATGGACATCTGTCGACCTCCTAGGAGGAGTCGCTTGCACTTGATGACCTGAACAATACATTGTTAGCAAAGACATTCTGAAATAATAAAAGTAAGAGTTAACTTAAGAAGTTTTTGAATGTTCCAAAAAAAAACTTCCTTGTAACTTGTCAACTAAAGGATTATTTTACATGAGGCGGCTGGAGCTCTGCTAGTACCGACCTCACCGTGTTGTCCTTGACCAGGTACTTGAGTTTGCAAAAAATCCTGTAACAAGAACACATACATATTTTACTTCACAATATAAAAAAGTATAAAATAAAAACCTTTATTGAACTTTTGTTATAACTAAAGATTCATTACTGCTCACTTCATAATGATGTGCTTGCACCATCAATTTAGATTGCCTCTTCAACATCTCCTTGGTTGGATTTACTTCATCCAAAATGCTAATAATTTCTAAATTGATTTTTTTTAGTTTTTCCTCAACATAATTGTTATATTAGGCATTTTTGCGATATCATCATCAGAAGGCGTAGCTATTGCCTCTATTGCTGCAGGTGCTTTTCCCCTATCCTGAACATCAAATTGTGATAGGAATATCAATAAAACTATCATAAAAACTCCAAAACCCTAAATAAAATAACATAATAATATAACAATTTTTAACTATCTAATTTGTACAATTTCAATAAGGTTTACCATTGCTGAAGAATGGGTGGGAGGAGCATCCTCGTGGCCTCTATCATGTGGGGGATCCATATCGTCCTCTGACAAAGATTAAATATAAAAACTTTAGTAAACTGAAAGAAATAGACTTAGCACAAAAACTTATTAATAAAATGGTATATAGTACTTACCACCCTCATGATAGTAACTTTGTTTGTATCTATGCGATTTAAATGGTAATCTATTAACAGTTCTTCCCCTGCACTTATTGATTTTATTGCACATACAAAAACTTGATTCCCCTCACGCACCTTAAATATGCAATTGGGTTGCTTATTAGTTGAGGAAGGTCACGTACTATTTATAAAACCCGCAATATTACCTGTTGCTTTTGGTCTCCTATCAATGTACATTGCAAATCTTTTACTTTGATCATTTTCTTTCCATTGTATATAATTTGCTGATAGTGCATACCTACGCATACTTTTTTTATATTAAACAATCTGCATCCAATCATTGTAATTGTAACACAGACCGACATACTTGAAAAATTCAACAACTTTGTTGTAACATACCTTTATCTCATCCATGGAAACTAGGCCCAAACCATGTAATGAGGATAGAGCTATGCGATATATCCTCTCATTAACACAAAAATCAGTGTTAATTGGAGGTAGCTCATTGGGTACCCATTCTTTCTCAATATGTGTGTACCAAAAGGGCACCTTGATGTCATCTTTGGTCTCATCATTATAAGAACATGACCCCCCTTTAGCAAGGAAAAATTGCATGCATTTATCAAAAAAAATTCTAATCTGTTGACCTCTAGTTGATCTCCCCATTTTAGTCATACTACATGTAGAACTTTCATCTACCATTCCCTCATTTCCCTCATTCGATGTAGATAGTTCTGACAAGTACCTATTTGGTGGGTCTAGCAATCCATCAAATGAGGTATTGTCACGTCCCCGCTTTAAATAGAATTTTGATAATATTTAAATAATATATATAGAATAATCAAGTCGTGACCCATACATATGGTTCTTCTTTGTCTATACATGGGAGATATAAAATGTACTAAGTTGAAAGTGATTATATAATTATATGTCTATACGGTTCTTCTTTGTCTATATATACATTATATGATTATATAATATGTCTATTTATAACATACGTGCTCAGTGATAAACAAGAAGAATATAAGAAAATTATGTCTATTTATTGACTTATACCTGCTGATCCATGTCACTATGCACGATCCATGCCAAAGGGGTTAAATTTCCTGCATATGTTAATCATTTATCTTAAGTTAGTTAAAAATTACATTATATGTATGCTACAAATAACTTAGAAGACAACATGAACAATATGCAACATCGTAAACATGAACAAGTTTACCTTATATATGGAATGCAAGATCGTCAACAGAAGGGGTGACGATGTATATAGTCAATTTGCCTATTTGCAAAAAAGGTGATAATCAAACATAATATATACATGTATTAGCAATAATTAATTGAGCATCGTAAGCAAAACATTGGTAATTATAAATCATATATGTTGTAATCATTAGAATTGAAATCAATAAATCAATATTAAACATATATACTAATCAATATAAATATATATAAATAATTAAATCACATATATACCTTTTATATTTCAATCATGTCATTGATCATCTTCTTCATCCATCTCATCATTATCACCATCATCATCATCATCATCATCACCACCACTGATGAGGCATATTAATGTCTTAATTTTGATATAGTTTTTATAGTTTGGACACACTCTTTGTGCTTTGACAAAATATTTCTAAACACTTGTAGTAAATATCTTGTGAACTTATGCCAGAGACAGAGCAGGTAGAACCTACTAAACCTATGGGTAGTGTGTATGACATGTTTTGCTTAATATTATACATAGAATGCACTATTTCATATAACTATTTTAAGCTATGTTCTAATATCTGAGTAAAAGTAGGAATGTTATCTTGCATATGTGTTCTGGATGTTGTTAACTTTTCAAGAAAATGAGGAGTGACGCAAAGAGTGGTGATTACTGCATTTAAGGAGGAGGATAATGGAGACCGGTCATGGCAAAGAAAGTGCAGTTCAGTTCCATTGGATAAGCCATGCCTGCAAAAGAGTTGCCTTCCAAAGAATATAGGGGATACAACTTGCTATATTTCTTGCAAGTTGTTATTTTGTTGCTTGGTAGTAAATGTACTATGTCATGGTTGATCTTCCGCCTTCTTTTATGGCGATGTTTGTTCAAGACTTTTTATGTTATGTTTTTAATAAGCATCCAATCCTCTATATAATGGATTTGGATCGTCTTAGTAAGCTAATGAGAAAATAGATAATGCTGGTTTAGATTTAGAAGTTACTATTTTCT
Source organism: Chamaecyparis obtusa (assembly GCA_027943335.1). Classification (NCBI taxonomy): domain Eukaryota; kingdom Viridiplantae; phylum Streptophyta; class Pinopsida; order Cupressales; family Cupressaceae; genus Chamaecyparis; species Chamaecyparis obtusa. The sequence goes on from BSBK01005351.1 coordinate 852,035, forward strand.
ATTCTTCATGAATTATTCAGTTTTTATGTAATTAAAGAAGGATTTTAATGGAAGAAAGATTTTGAAGTACTTGTTGTGTTCATAGTTAATTGAAGCCAACCAAGGGGGCCCACTTGGGAGGTGGAATAGATTTAGGTAGAATAGATTCATTTCTTGCAGTTTTCTATTTTTAGATAGATTTACTGTATTAGTCCTGCAGCATTATTACTGTGAAAGTTCTTGTAGCACTTGCAGAAAATGATCATAGTGGATGTTCTAAGTTGTTAATTAGTTTAGGTTCATTTTTAAGCTTTCTACAATTATCTGTTGTTAGCCAATGTGTGTTTACTATTTTTTAGTAGCAGTATAGATTCTTCCAACGCATTTTACTTTCCTGCAGCATAGGTGTTATGACTCCTAAAGGAACTTAGGGCACAAACTATGCTGACCCATTTCAAGTCCTACATCCCTGGGTTGACAATTCAAGTGTATTTCATGATGGAATAGGTAATCATTAGAATAGATATATTATCCTTGAAAGAGAGACAATGGTGTGATTATCTTCATCTATTGTGAAACTGTACATTTTTGGCACCATTGTCGGGGATGGTGTCAAGCTAGGAACCTTCATGAGTCATTTATTTTCAGATTAGTTTGTTAGCTAGGAACTGCAATGTTGTGGGCTTGACTAACAAGTCACCAATTTCTTGCATGCATCGAAGAAGGAGAGATGTCCATGGTAGATTCCTTCTTAAGGAGCCTGTAAAACCAAAAGAAGAATTCGAAGAACCTAAACTGCCATTTCTTGATGCAAGCCCAGAGTTTACTACATCATCATCTTCAGTAGAAGAAGACATCCATAAAACATTTGACCTCCGTCCATTTGAGGAAATATTGGCCAGCTTCCATACTAACCCCACTTCAGGACCGCCTGCTGTCTAGAATCCCCCAACAATTACCAACTTCCAGCCACAGTTTCAATATCTCATACCTCCAGCTATGGCAGCTCCCACATTTTCATTTCCAATACCAAGTCTCGTTAATAATCCCAATCTCAAAAATATACCTGCACCAACATTACCAAAGTTTTATGGTCTCGTCACAGAGGATCCTGATACTTTTTTGTTCAAATTTGATATCCTGTGTCAGAGCTTTGACTATAATAATGATAGTCACAAGCTAAAATTATTCCCAACCACACTACAAGAGTCAGCTTTAAAATGGTTTATGGGCTTGGGGGCAAATGCAGTAGCAAATTGGGATGATATGAGACACCTGTTTCCTAGCAAGTATAAGGAATATTGTAGGGGAAATGATTCAAAAGGTGATGACATTTGGGTAAAAGTACAATAAGTTGTCACCCTTTTACAAAGGTAGAGGCTAACAAAATCAAAGTTGTTCAACTTCAATAGTATAAAAATGACATTTATGTTTGGAATTTAAAGATGATGTAAACTAAGTAAATGTGATAAAATGGATGAAGTTTATGATTAATATTTTTAATAATTTTTTTGAATAAGAATTGATATGTTTTTTTAATTTTTAAAGATGATTTTTCAATTGCTGAAAAATGTTGAAAATTAGGGCTCTAGTTCCCACCAAAAAATTATATGTAAATAAATATTTTTTTCCCTAATTTTAAAATATGTCATAGATTACATATATAGCTAGTGCATGAAGAAATAAAAATTGGTTTCTGACCTATATTTTCTCTTTTATAACAATTCAAATTCCAACTCATTGAAATTGACAGTTTTCATCTCGCAACATGTTTTTCATAACAAATCTATCCCAATCAAAAAAATAAATATATATTCTTGAATAGGACTCTCTCTTCTAGTGCACCATATGTTTTTCAAATTTATTAATATGATTTACTATTTTTTTCTTTCTCCGAATCAACATCTCCTTAACTGTTAAAATACCTACTTGCAATATTTATTAATTACAATAAACTATGTCTAATTAAAACACTACAAAATCTGCATGAGGATATTCTTGACTCTGATCTCTACAAAAGGGTATTATTTTATTTTTAAAAAAAAATCATTAAAAAGATTAGGAGTTATTGAAATGCCACTTTTCTGAAATAATTTTATTTTTATGGTAATTGGACGCAAAGTGGTATAAAATATGCATTTAATAGATATTTCAAATTGGAAAAGTTAAAGCACTTATCTAACTTAGCTAGAATGATTCTAGCTAGACCATATATTTGACCAAAATTAATTTTTAATTAGAAATACTAAAATTCAGTTGTGCTGATAAGTTAGCCTAAAAGGTGACACCTGATTGTGCTTTGACCCATTTTTAGAATGTCACAACAGGAAGATGAAACATTAGAAGATTATATATCTCGCTTCCTGTTCAACTTACAAAAGAACCCACAACATACCCTGCAGGAGGAATCCCAGAAGCTAATTTTTCTCAAAGGAGTAAATGAGAACTATCTTGAAGCATTGGATCTAATGGAAGGAGGAGATATATCCCAATCTTCATGGGATGACCTTCAAAAGATTTGCCAAAACTACTCTAGGTCAGCAGTAAAGAAAGGAAGGGGATTTCGCTCAGCAATAGCCAAGGGAAGTGGCTCTAGTATTTCAAAGATGAAAATTTCAAATTTGTTGTCTGATTTCAAGCAAGACATCATCAATGATGTCACCACACATTTGGATACAATGGTTGCTAAGAAGAAACATGCAGAAGCTGAGGAGCAGTTAACTGGCTACTGTCCACACTGCTGGAAATAGAAGAAAGATTGTCACTGTAAATTGGTTGCTAATGTGGAAAACTAGCATCTTCCAACTGAGTAACTAAAGATAAAAGGAGAAGACGAGAAAGTATTCTTTGTTGCTCAACATCGGCCATGGCCCCACGTCAAGGTATGCCTCAAGACCCTTTACAAAATTCAAATCCATATAATAATCAATGCCAAAACCGTAGTGTCCAAGGTCTTCCACAATATAATCAACCTAATTGGAACAATGCTTGGCAAAATAATCCACAAAGTCAATGATATCCTCCACAACAACTTCAATGGCCATAGTTCCCAAACCAATGGTAACCACCCCAAGGGAATTGGAAGTCTACAAACCAATAGAGAGGACCTCAGCAATAGTCTAACAATACCAGATACCCACCTTTACCACCTCTAGCAAATACACCTGCACTAATGCCACAACCTGCAAGTTTTGGACCTCAAAAATAGACTCAGTTGCCTGCACAACCTCAGCCAAATCTAAATAACCAGCAACCACAACAACCAATGTATGTTGTTAATGCTCATTAGTATCCTGCTTATGCTCTAAATGTCATAGATATACATTTGAGATCTAGTACAACCCTACCAACACCTAAACCACCTCTTATAACTAAAATACCAGATCCTCCTACAGCATCAGCACCAACAACTTCTCTGTCGCAAGCGGTTGACCCAGCCAATGTAACTAGTTCAACTTGAACTCAAATTGCAGTTGAACCTCCTTTTCCACAAAAGCTCATACAAAGTAAACCTACACAAACAAAGGAATAATCCTTTGACATCATTGACCAGCTAAAGAACATGCATGTCCAGATTCCTTTGTTCCAAGCTATTAAAGATGTTCCTATTTATGGCAAAGCTATCAGAGAAGCCTGTCTTAAAAAGCCTGGGAGAAAGAAAAAGGACCCAACCACAGTCCATGTTATAGAACAATTGGCTGACATCATGTTAGGGAAATTGGTTATTCCTAAATATTCTGATCTGGGAAGTCCAGTTGTGAATGTGATTATAAATGGTCAGTCAGTTAAAAAAGCTTTGATTGATCTTGGTGCTGCTATAAATGTAATGACCAATGATACTATGAAAAAGTTGAACATAGAAGGATTACGGGCTACCCCAACAATTCTACAACTCGCTGATAGTTCTACTGTCACTCCTGATGGGATGATAGAGGACATAGTAGTAGCCTTAGATTCTCTAGAGTACCCTGTAGATTTTATGATTCTATCCCCAAAAGTCAACTTAGCTGGTTACCTTGGCATTTTAGGATGACCATGGTTAGTTACAGCTGATGCAAATATAAGTTGTAGGTTAGGGAATATGACCATATCGAATGGATAGGCAACAAATAAATTTGTCTTGTATCCTCCAGCACAAACCCAACCATATTTAAGCACACTTGTATGGCCAGATTTAGGGGATGGAGAGGAAGAGTTAAACTCTGTAGTACAACTTATGATGTTACATAGATAGTCTTTCCTAAAGCTGCATGAGGAGGATTCAGTAATTCAGAGTATTCTTAATAATACTTGTTTGGTAGGAAAGGATGTATCTGATAGCTCTGTGTTGGAACTAACTACATATGATGAATATACTGAGAATTGTTTTCTGCCTAAGGAGCCAGACATTATCCATCAACTTTTACCATGTGAACTAGATACCAATCCCATCTCTGAAGCTACTATGGTTAATCTCACAACTACTATTGAGTTGTCAAAAGGTCATAATCTCCATGTCAATAACAAACTACCTCCCAAATAGTTGAAACAGTTAATAGAGCTTCTTCAAAAATATGAAAAGGCTTTTGCATGGGACTATGGAGATATGAAAGGTTTAAGCCCCACATTATGCACTCATAGAATATATATCAATGAAGGGTTCCTGCCACTCCGTCAACCCGAGAGGCGGATTAATCCAGCACTCAGGGAAATAGTTAAAACTGAATTACAAAAATTGCTTGATGCTGAATTTATATACCCTATATCTGATAGTCGATGGGTCTCACCTCTGGTTATAGTACCTAAAAAGGGAGGGAAATGGAAGATTTGTGTAGATTACATAGAATTGAATAAGGCAACGAAGAAGGATCATTTTTCTTTACCATTTATTGATCAAGTTCTGGATACTATGGCTGGTAAGAAATATTTTTCTTTTCTTGATGAATACAGTGGTTATACTCATATAAGTATAGCTCTAGAGGATCAAGATAAGACTACATTTACATGCCCATGGGGTACTTTTACATACTCTGTGTTGCCATTTGGCCTGTGTAATGCTCCAGCAACATTTCAAAGAGTTGTAATTAGTATTTTTGCTGACATATCACATGACTGTATGGAAATATATATGGATGATTTTACAGCATTTGGAGTGACCTTTGAGGAGGCTTTGATGAATCTTGAAAAGGTTCTTGTTCGATGCAAAGAACATAATCTATCACTTAATAGTGAGAAATGTTTCATGCATATGTAAGAAGAGGTGGTGCTTGGTCATTTTATATCAGCCGCAGGGATACAAGTGGACCCAGCCAAGATAGAGGTAATTCTAACATTGCCCACACCTACTAAACCAAAGGATGTAAGATCTTTTTTAGGTCATGCTGGCTATTATAGGCATTTCATTCAAAATTTCAGTCAAATGGCTAGTCCTTTGTATACATTGCTAACTAAAGAAGCTGAATTCATTTGGACACCAGCATGTAATGAATCCTTCCTGCAACTTAAGAAAATCCTCACCACAAAACTAGTTCTTAAGGGACTAGATTGGTCTATTCCATTTCATATCCATACTGATGCATCAGACTATGTTGTAGGTGTTGTATTAGGACAAAAGCCTGCTAACCTTGAAAATGCAATCTATTATATTAGTAAAAGCCTCCATGGCCCTGAACTAAACTACATAGTAACTGAGAAGGAACTTTTAGCTGTAGTTTATGCATTGACCAAATTTTGACACTATGTAATTAGCTATCCTATTTTTGATCATACTGACCACTCAGCCATAAATTACTTGATGAACAAACCTGTTGTAACTAGCAGATTGGCAAGATGGCTCTTGTTATTGCAAGAGTTTGATATAACCATTGTTGATAAGCCAAGCAAGGCCAATGTAGTTGCTGACTATTTGTCTAGACTTCAACTTGTTAATGAAGATCCAACTCCAATTGAAGATACATTTTTAGATGAGCATCTATTCCACATAGCAACCCATACACCATGGTATGCAGATATAGCAAACTATCTTGCTGCAAATAAAATGCCCCCACACTTCTCCCAAAAAGACAGGAAGAAGCTTGCAGAGAAAAGTTTTCATTATTCATGGATAGATAACAATCTCTTCTATACTGGACCATATCAAATCATGAGGAGATGTGTTAGGGAGGATGAAATATATGACATACTACATGTCTGTCATGACGAACCATGTGGAGGCCATTTTGCAGAAAAATGAACAGCATTAAAGATACTTACAACTAGATATTATTGGCCAACATTACATAAGGATGCAACAAATTATACAGCCAAGTGTGACAAATGCCAGAGAATGGGCTGACCAACTAGATCAGATGAGATGCCACTCAATCCATAGGTTCTTGTAACACCCTTTGACAAGTGGGGTATGGACTTCATAGGGCCAATTGACCCACCATCAAATGGAAAATCCTACATCTTGGTATGTACAAATTATTTAACAAAATGGGTGGAAGTCAAGGCGATGAAAAATGCAAGAGATGAGAAAGTAGCTCAATTCTTATATGAAGAAATATTCACATGCTACGGAGTTCCCAGAGAACTTTTAACAAATCAAGGAGCCCAGTTCACATCAAATTTGATCACTGAACTTATGAAAGAATACAACATAAGGAACCAAAAATCTAGCCCTTATCACCCTCAGGAAAATGGGCAAGCAGAGGTCACCAACAGAGAAATTGAGGCCATTCAGACCAAGACAGTATAAATACATAGGAGGGATTGGAGCAGCAGGTTAACTGAAGCCGTCTGGGCTTACCAAACTACATGGAAGACAACAACTGGATTCACCCCATTTGAACTTGTGTATGGCAAAGCAGCAATGTTTCCCATTGAATTTGAACATAAAACATTGCACACTACTTTGGAATTGAACATCAGCCTTCCTGCAGCACAAGAAGAGAGACTTCTCCACTTGAACTCACTGGATGAAATGAGAAAAATAGCTTTGGAAAGAACAAAGATCATCCAGAAACAACAGAAGAAGTGGCATGATGCACATATTAGGAATAAACACTTCCAAGTGGGAGATTGGGCTCTTTTATATGATTCTTGATTTAAGGAGATTCCAGGAAAATTGTAGACTCGGTGACTAGGGCCTTACAAAATTCAATATGTATTCAACAATGGAGCAGTCCAGCTGACAACCATTGATCTAGTCCAGTTCAAACTACTTGTAAATGGCCACCAATTGCACCTCTATCATAAACCATAAACCAAGGATGAGTTCTTGCAGCAGTTCCAACCAAGAAATTTACCAGCTCCTATGGACACAGTTCCTGCAGCGGAGGGTGCAAGCCTTCTTCCTGTAGCCGTACCATAACAAGCCTTCAACGAGCAACCATAATAAAACCTCATTCCATCTGAGGTTTGTTCTTTCATTTATTTTTCATTTTCTTCTTATCAACTCATCTCATTTCTTTATCTACCATCCACTCACACTCCATGTCACCCACACATTCAGTTTTCTTTTACTGCTTTCAATAAAATATGTCGTCATTACCTTTTCTATGGTCACCAGACTTCACCAACTCATCAACTTGCATGCAGATGTATGATCTAAAATTTTCAAGTATGAAATTTTTACTTTTTACTCATTTTTAGTGCATAGGTTTCGATAATTATATCTCATACTGCATTAAATGTATCGTATAAGCCTTAAGCCAATTTTCCTTTCCTGTGCAAAATTTTCTAAGTGTGGACACTTGTCCAAATTTTTGGGGGGGCAGGGAAAGTGTATTTATTTCCAAGTGTCATCTCCACATCACCCTAGTCATGTCCATGTTATATGTTGTACTTTGGCTGTGGACTATTTTTAATTTTGAAATCTTTATTGTATCTATCGTACCTTTTCATTCTAATTCTGGGAAAGATTTCCTAAGTTTGACATGACTTAAAAGGACTATCATTTATACAAGAACACTTCCAGTTAAAACCTTGATGTCCTTCATAATTAATGGTATCATTATTTTACATGCCAAACATAACGGAGCTGTGTTAAGAGAATGTGGTATTGGCATTTCTCAGAAAGATCAATTTGAATTCTGAGAAGAAGGTATTTGCAGAGTGTTAAGGGGGTAAAAATTATCAGGGTGGTGAGAATAAAGAAATTTAAAACTAGGCATTTTGAAGATGGGAGGACAATTGCAGAGACATGAGTCGGTTGTCCATGGTATTCTACTAGTGGATGTGGAAGCAGTCCATAGTTTTAACGCTTGTGGATGGCTTGGCTACTTCCTATAGTTAACAAAGTTCAATGAAGAAGTAGCAATGGAGTTTATGAGGACATTTGATGAAGGAGAAGCCATAGTATGGGGATTAAAAGTGGTTGCTACTAAGGAGCGGATAGCAGAAGTCACAGGACTACCAGTTAATGGAGAGCATTATCCAAATGAACATGACACCAGGTCATCTCGGGCACAGTTTTCTCGGTCGGATGACCCTCTGCTAGAAATCTCAATTCAAGGGTGTAAGAGACTCACTCTCCTAGCACCATATCTAGAATTGGCAAACCATATCATCAAGTACTTGACCTGTGAAGACAGATTTTCAAACCTACACACTCATCATTTTAAGTTTCTCAATTGTGTAAGGCATAACATTCAAGTTAATATCCCCAATTTCCTTTACAATATGTTGTGTATTAGTGCTGAAAAAACTCATAAAGGAAATGAAAATTCTATTTCTCATCATGCCCTAGTTAAAATTTTAGTTGAAAGATCTCTTAGGGATTCCTCCCTTGTATTGTGGGCAGAATTTGTTGAATTTAAAACCTTGCAGCCTCAAGCCAACCCTGTCCCGCAAAATTTAGGGAATGAGGAAGAGATTGCGGGGCCTAGTCAGAATCCAGCTGAAATAGAGAAAGAACTAGCATTAACCCCTACTGATAAATTTGTTGGGCCTATTTTAGAGGGTGATATACCTAGTTCTTCCAGAGACAAAGGAAAACATAAGGTTGATAAAGAGAGCCCTAATTTTAAAAGTAAAGCCCAAAACCCTTCTATTCAAGTGGCAAAGAGAAAAAGATCTACTCCTATAGCAACTAATCCTACAGCATCTACCCCAGCACCATCTAAACCAAAATAGACCCGCAAAGCAATAGAGGTTAAAGAGGTTCTTGTACGTTGAAGCCCTCGCATGCGAGGTCAAGTATCCTCAGTTTCCCCTGAAAACCTAAATGTTTCAATGTCAAAACCTCGAGCAGAATCGTAGGTCGAGAATATTCTAGATGACTCTCCTGTATAGTTGGAACCCCAAAATGTGGAAACATGTGAAAATGAGCCTGACAGTGAAATGCCACAGGGTGATCAAGAAATGTGTGAGTCAAATCCTGCTGTAGTCATAAAAAATACCCCTAAAAGTGTTCAACCTACTTCTCCACCAGTCCTTGTATACTCTAATGTTTCTATCATAACTTATAGATCCTCCTGGTACACCCATTATTTCCAGCAAGTTGCTAAGGAATGAAAGAAGAAAGCTATGGCCCAAGAATTCCCTTCGTCTACAATTCAATATATATTATTTGGTCTATACAATCACTTCATTTTTCAAAAGATCTTGTGGAAACAAGAACGAGACCAAATGAAAAAAATAATATTTGATAAAGATGAGGAAATTGAATCCCTCAAGGAGCAACTTGAGAAATAGAAACAACAGATGAATAAGGCCTTAAAGTTAGCTGGCCAAGTCATGGCCTGTAGACCACCACCAAGGGTGTATTTTGTTTGTCTGAAGGAACAGTTTATGTTATTTCAACTAATGATGACAATAAGGAATATTGATTTTGAATTTAAAACTACTCAAGATTTTTACAATGTGTATCAGACTCTGCCCTCATGGCAGAAGAATTTGTTGTGTGAACTATATCTGCATAATTTCATAATTCCACATGAAACAGAGTGGAATCCTCTGCTTTACATAGGAGATGTTCACCTTAGAGCTTTAATGTCGCGGATGCATAATGAGAGAAATTATGACAAGCAGTTAAATGTCTACAGAGATCTTGAGAAATCTGAACCATTTCCACTACAGGCTGAATCACATAAGCCTGATGATCTTCTAAGAGATTGGTTTAAATTAAATTATGGGAAACAAAAACCAAAGGTCAGGGCTAAAGTGTTTGTAGAAAGAGAAAAGGTTTATAGAGATTACCAAACACTCCCAAACTTTACATAGCAAAGAGCTTTTTCAGGGATTAGGAACTGGTGGAACTGACTGCTAGAAGCCTTCAAAAAGGTAGAACCACATAGCCCTATCAATTATGAGGCAATTGTTCATAGGGTAACCAAATACATACAACTGGGATGACAGATCAGAAAGGAACTATGGATGCCCTTGTCCTTTCAACCTCCTATGCTTCTTTGGCCTCTTTATGATAATAATGCTACTAGACTAGACCCGTTGGTTGAGGAGCATAGAGGTGAACACTGGGAGCACACCAGAGGATTCTTCTACACCTTTTAGAAGTGGGAAGAAAGGGAGAACCATAGTTAGCGACTTCAAAGCTATGGCAAAGAAGTATAATGTTTGAGGACAAGAATTTGAATAGTGGGGGGCAGATGATGAGGCATATTAAAGTCTTAATTTTGATATAGTTTTTATAGTTTGGACACACTCTTTGTGCTTTGACAAAACATTTCTAAACACTTGTAGTAAATATCTTGTGAACTTATGCCAGAGACAAAGCAGGTAGAACCTACTAAACCTATGGGTAGTGTGTATGACATGTTTTTCTTCATATTATACATAGAATGCACTATTTCATATAACTATTTTAAGCTATGTTCTAATATCTGAGTAAAAGTAGGAATGTTATCTTACATATGTGTTCCGGATGTTAACTTTTTAGGAAAATAAGGAGCAATGCAAAGAGTGGTGATTACTACATTTAAGGAGGAGGATAATGGAGACTGGTCATGGAAAAGAAAGCACAGTTCAGTTCTATTGGATAAGCCACACCTGCAAAGGAGTTTTTGTTCCAGAGAATATAGGGGATACAACTTGCTATATTTCTTACAAGTTGTTATTCTGTTGCTTGGTAGTAAATGTACTATGTCATGGTTGATCTTCCGCCTTCTTTTCTGGCGATGTTTGCTCAAGACTTTTTATGTTATGTTTTTAATAAGCATCCAATCCTCTATATAATGGATTTGGATCATCTTAGTAAGCTAATGAGAAAATAGATAATGTTGGTTTAGATTTAGAAGTTACTCTTTTCTATTCTTGATGAATTATTCAATTTTTATGTAATCAAAGAAGGATTTTAATGGAAGAAAGATTTTGAAGTACTTGTTGTGTTCATAGTTAATTGAAGCCAACCAAGGGGGCCCACTTGGGAGGTGGAATAGATTTAGGTAGAATAGATTCATTTCTTGCAGTTTTCTATTTTCAGATAGATTTACTGTATTAGTCCTACAGCATTATTACTGTGAAAGTTCCTGCAGTATTATTACTGTGAAAATGATCATAGTGGATGTTCTGAGTTGTTAATTAGTTTAGGTTCATTTTTAAGCTTCCTGTAATTATCTATTGTTAGCCAATGTGTGTTTACTATTTTGTAGTAGTAGTATAGATTCTTCCAACACATTTTACTTTCCTACAGCATAGGTGTTATGAATCCTAAAGGAACTTAGTGCACAAACTGTGCTGACCCATTTCAAGTCCTACATCCTTGGGTTGATAATTCAAGTGTATTTCATGATGGAATAGGTAATCCTTAGAATAGATATATTATCCTTGAAAGAGAGACAATGGCGTGATTATCTTCATCTATTGTGAAACCATACAACCACTACCACCATTGCCATCATCGTCATCATCATCGCCATCATCACCATCACCATCACCATCACCATCACCATCATCACCATCACCATCATCTTGATCTTCATCATCTGCTTCTTCATCATCTTCAATATCTTCTTCTTTCATAACATTATACTTTATCGACCTTCCTCTTGGATCGTGTCTAACAACAAATGACCAACCCTATTTATGTGGAACCTCTAAGTAAAACACTTGCTCACATTGGTTTGGAAGAACATAGGGCTCATCTCCAACTAGCTCAAATGACCTTGTATTAATCATTGTAAATCCATTATCATGTTGAATAACAGTTCTATCTTGATCATTTTGATTCAGTTGTAGACTGTACCATTTTACGATGAATATAACTACTTTGAAGGAGTTAAAGTCGCACTCAATTATATCATCCAGGATTCCATAGTATCAATTTTGAGATTGTTGAGGATGTATGTCATTTCTAGATGATATATTAGTGACCTCGAAAACTACAGTTATCCCAGAATCACAAGTTTTCTTCGTGTCATCCAACTTTTTTATGTGAAATTTGTGGCCATGATAGTACATAGCTTTGTGGTGTTTGACCTACAATTTTTCAAGCGTGTGAAAATTATTTGCATCATGAGTTGATATGAAACATATGAGTCATGATCATTAATAAATTTGTACGTACCTCTCTACCTCTTAAATCATATGCTAGATCAATTACCATTGGCGTAACATTGGAATCTCCATTACGATGAGCTTCTCTAACCAATGAAGCAACACCTTCCCATGTTAATGAGCAACCATTTTATTGACATTGTTCAATCCATACTATCATCCAATCAAGATTGTTCGTAATATACAAATGTATTACATCCCACTCTCGACCAACTATATAAAAAAAATACACCAATTATAAATAACTTATATTGAAGATTTATAAGAATTAATTAACTAAAATAACATCTTATATTTACCTCTCAATTTCCTCAATCTACCTTTTCCTATCAAGTACTCCCCTTCAAATTTGTAAATGGAGTTGGGATCCCAAATATGATCTACATGGATCTTTGTTGCAAACTTAAGAAGATATTCACTAATGTACACCATGGTCTAGTATACCATATATCCCTCCACCATAGAACCCTCGGGATGTGCTCTCTATCGAACCAAGCCTTTTAAAAATTTCAAGTGCCTCCCAACCATCCACATTGACCTAGTTGGTGTAGGTCCACACAATTCAATCTCCTCAACTTGATGTATGAGATAGTGCTCTTGTACATTGAAAAAAGTTGAAAGTAGACACTTTTGCATTTCACACATAAGATGAGGACTTTTTCTCTTCCAATATTTTATATCTTTTTTATTGATTTCTTTTGATGACAACCACCTCATGTATTTTCCAAGATCATATATAACTTATTTGACACTGTTGGCGAAGTGGTGTGGGAGAGATAGAGATAGAACGTACTGCAATATTTATAAAATGATCTTAACAATATTTTATAAAAGAATGCAATGAAAACTACATGCAGTATACAAATATATAGTGAATACAAAATAACATGAATTACCTTTATAAATGTATTCCAATCATTTGTTTTCATCCCTGGCCCAAATTCACTTTTCTTTGATATGAGATCGTTTATGTTCACAGCAAATCCTGTGGGAAATCATATTTTTTTTATGACTTCTTTTATAGCATTGCTTTGCTGCTCCAACAATAACCAACTAAGGGCACTTGTATCAATCTGGTCTCCATTGTTATTTGATCGAATGACATTTTTCATTGCATGGTTGGATTCTTCAATGTCACTACAAATTTTGACAATTTTGTCTTTGTCACGCTTTCCATCCAAGATTTTCCATAATGTCTCTGTTACATTCTTTCCAATATACATAGGATCAAACAAATGGACGATTGGGAGTTGCTCATAGTACGCCAACCTACTAAATTATGTAGGATAACTTTTTAGTCCTTTTGGAAGTTGTTCATTAATGCCTTGATGACCTTCACGAGCATCAATTACATCATGAGTAAACAAAACACAATATCAAAATATAAATTTTAAACAAAAACCATCAAATGGAATGACATTACCTTGATGATTTATTTTATTGTATTCCAACTTCCATGGCGAGGTGTCATTCTCTGTGGCTTTGATGTAGTCTCTTCTTTCCCATTGAAAAGATGTTTTTCGGTAATTCGGTACTTATGATTTCTGTGGAGAAAGTGTCTATTCTCATCGAACACCTGCTTTCCTAAAAATTTTGAATGACGAGATTTCATCTTTGGACCACAAACTAGACATGCAAATTTTCCCTTTGTCTGAAGACCTAAAAGATCATGTATAATTGGATTAAATATGTTAACTTTGTGTTAGCACTATAACATACCAAAAAAGAGGTATTAAGAAGAGAACATACCACAAAAATGTGCTAGCCCAGGGGCATCATGTATTGTCCATACAAGCATTGCATACAATTGAAATTGTCTTTGTCCTATTGGTCTAGAGATGTCATACATAGTGACCCCATTCCATAACACCATCAACTCGTCGATAAGGGGCTCAATATATACATTGATATCTTTAACTTGGTACTTACCTAGTTGAATGAACAAAAACATTACATAATTATTATGACCATTTTGATGGATTATTTATAATAAATTAATTTAGATGACTATTAAATGAAAAAATACCTAGAACAATCAGTGTCAACATTATGTGCTCCCTCTTTATGGACATCCAAGGAGGAATGTTATTGTTGATAACAAAAATAGGCCACACCGAGTAAGTAGATCTCATCTCTCCAAACAGATTGACACCATCTGCTGCCAATGAAAGCTTGAGATTACAAGGCTCTTTTTTAAAGTGTGGCCATTTTTCCTCTATTTCCTTAAATATCAAACCATCTACAAGCATTCACATAATGTCATCTTGACTTCTATTGCGTGCATGGTAATCCATAAATTGTGCCAATATATTGCACCTGAATAATCGTTGCAGACGTGGAATAATGGGAATAACCCGAAGAACCTTGTGAGACACCTTTTTTGTTATTCAATCTTATCTCTACTAATATGACAAATAGGGCATTCTATTGCAAATTCATGTTGTTTATGATATATAATATGATTATTCAGACATGCATTTATTGTTTGATACTCCATTCCAATATCTTTCATAATGGCACATAATTCTCAATACGAGCGAGGTAGAATGTTTGTTGGTCATAACAAACACTCACCTATCAACCTACGACCAAAAATATAATTTGTTAATTTAAAGAATATTAATTGCTACACGATTCACCCAATGTTAATTGTAAGGAAATTACGACTAAAATAATGAAAAAAGATGACATAGCTTAACATACATGTCATTGCTATGTTAGATAAACCATTCATAACCTTCAAGTTCACCAACAACAATATAGCGAAAAGAAGAGTTGTTTGGGAGCCTTCATATAGGGGCTCGTGTGCCTTCTCAAGTATAGGTACATCAAGGTCTGCGTCAACATCATCATCATCATCTTGATCATCTTGATCATTGTGATCTTCTTCATCATCATGGTCTTCTTCCATGGGATCATTACCTTCTACTTCTATTCACACCTCCATGTTCCCTCATTTGGAAATCCACATTCTCTAGATTGTCATGGTCCATAACATGAAACCTAGGGTGGTTGACCTATATGAAAATGATGACCTTATATTAACCATGACCATGATGTCATCATCAAATCATGTCTTATGTATTTTATAAATTATTAAAATACATACCAATGGACAAAATTCATTTCCCCCTTCAATGTGACCATGTTGCCTACAATGTTCCTCAGCTGTTTTGATTAGATATCTTCAAGTCTTTAAGCCCTTACAAATTTTTCAAGGACAATAACATTTTCCATCACCTTTTCTTTTTAAGTTAGACCACAGTCTAGCAATTGTCTCCCTATTTTGTTGTGTGTTGATATCGTAAGACATGGTCTTTCTTGAATGGAATGACTCATTGGTGGAAGAAGGATGACTTGTTTACAACCTGCAAATTCTATATCAAGTGTATTAAAATAACATCCAACATTAATAATCAAGTAAATTCTAGAAAATCCAATTGAGTCATATTTGTTTATCATGTGACATTCTTTCTTACAAAGAATTGTTTTTTTTTCTCAGGGATGCCCTCATATGGATGAGGTGTGTATCCTTGATCACAACCTCTTCCTTGCTTGATAGTGTATGTCTACTATAGACAAATCCCTTAGAAAAATTTAAAGATAAGAAGAAACTAAAATAGAAATATGTGAGTGAGCCAATAGAACAAGGGATGCAAGCATAAAAGTTCCTACCTTATATAATGTGTTTGGGGTAAGCTATGGTGAAATGAGAAAGTGGTTAAGTAGCATAGATTTTATGAAGATGTCTTTTGGTAGGGTGAAATTTTTTGACTATTGTATAGCATAAAGATTGCATTGAATTCAAGTACTTTCTAAGCTATGTTCTCTAATATCCTAGGTAAGTCTACAAACAGATTAACTCTCATAAAGATAAAATATTGTGAGGATAATGACAAAATATCCAGTTAGAAACTTTTGTACTGTACCTGAACCTCACCTTGCCAACACAATTAGAAATCCATGGGCAATGGTGATCAAATTTCTCAACACAACAGTTACAAGAAGAGCAATGCTTGGAACATATAGGCCTGATCTGAAGAAATCAGCAAATAAAAACTAACATGCAAAATTTTAAATTGAATGACATTTTATTATAGAGATAAATGTGTTGTCTAGATTACTACATTTCAAAAAGAAATATTGATATGCCAGAGCACCTTTCAAGTTGGGCAAAGCTGAGACCAAAGCCCTGCCCACAGAGCAGAATTGCTTAACTCTCTATATGCATGATGGTATATTGATTTATTATCATTTCCTTGTATTTATTTCATTTTTTTCATGAAGTTTTAAGGCAGAGAACACAAGTTGTTCTTGACTGTCCTATACAGGGGTTTTGCAATCAACAATCTTGTTTTGAAGTTGCATTTGAAGAAATTTGCACATGATAGACCATATAGAGCCTCATGAATGAGTGATGAGAAAAGTCCCGTGAGTAGATTATGTAGATTTTTCTATTGGTGAGTACAAGGAGACATTTTTGTGTGATATAGTACCAATGAAATATTGTCACATCCTCTTAGGAAGACCTTGGCAGTCCCTAAGAAGGAAAATATGATGGGTACAAGAATACTTATTCATAAGGATGGTAACAAGTTTATTCTCAAGCCTTTGCAAAAATAATTCTTCATATGAGATAAGGGTTATCTATTTTGGAAAGAAAGAGTATGTTGATTTGAAGAGGTGCACAAGGAAGAGGTCTATGAAAGAGGATTAGAACATTGGAGCATCACTAATGGTTCTAAAAACTGATGATTATGACAGTGAACAAAAGATGGAAAATTGGAAGAGTAGTGTGATTGAAGAAGATATAGTTATGTCCACACATTGGTGTCCTATCATTGCACAAGTGCAAGATGGTAAGGATCTATTCATGGAGGGAACAAAAAAAGTTCATTTTAACCTTACAAGGCAAGAGGAGAGACAGTCCAAATAATTCTATGGTGACTGTCCCAAACAATAGACAAATGATGGAATTGCTAACATGTTTTCTTTTCATGTTTCTAACAAGTTTGTTGCAGGTTCTAAGAGGTTGGATAAGGATTTCTTATTTCAATAGATGCCTAAGAGAGGAGAAAAGTGTAGAATTCCTTTTAGAAGACTTAGATGTGTGAAGACATAGAACTATTTGGATGTACAAATTGTGACATGGGACAACAATAAAAGTTACATTTTCTGTAAATTTTTGTTGTTTCCATCTTAATTTTGATTAGAGATTGATATTCTGAGATAATTATAATGCCAAGAGATTGAGGATCTTCATTATTAAGTGTTTTGTTGGCATCTTCTATTAGTTTTCTTGGTGTTGGCATCTTCTATCAGGTTTCTTGGTTTGGGGGTATCCATTCTACCACTATGTATCTGTTCTATCAAAATGGGTAAGGGTAGAATCTTGGCCTTATTGGAGTACTCCAATAAGGCCAAAATTTTCTAATATCTTTCGAGCTAAGAAGTATCCATTCTGCCATTGGATATCCCTTTTGTCTAAGTGGGCCACTTGACCTTATCTCTTAAATCCAAATTATGGTACTGGTCTCATTTGTTATATCATACATACCTCAAAGAGTTTAAATTTTGGTGGGGGTGTAATCAAGAAACATACCATCACCCTTACCAATTATGCTTGAAATAGAATTAAATCTATCTGATATGATCTTTGACATTTAAGATTTAACTTTACAAATAGTAATTTGAATTAAAAAGTTAGAAATTAAAACAAAAACATTTAAGAGTCTCAAAGAGAGGAACACATTGAGGAATTAATATTTTGTTCAGGCTATACTTGGGACTACCATCAACATTTATCATCATTGAAGGGGATTAATTCATATTCAACAGATAACTATGGTAAGCAATGAAATACAAACATTTCATTTCCAATTATTATCGGTGAGATAAATAAATTTGGGCCAAGAGTGCGGAATATGGAGAAGACTCCAAACATAAGTGAGTTGGTGGTAAAAATGTTTTAATAGAATTTACATCAAAACCAAAAACATTAATCAGATGATTATTATATAAGCTCCTGAAGCATGAGTTGGAGAGGACTACATTACACATTGAGACACAATATTTTTTTCACAAGTTGGTGACTATTATAATCATCAGCTAGATTAGGCTATAAGTGGTGGAGAGAAGTATGTGTGTAGATCATAAAGCATAGAGTACACACCAGTGTCTTGCATAAGTGAATTATTTTGAGACTGAAAAATAGGAGACTATACAAGCTATGGCTTATAACAGGGATATAAAGATTAATCAGGCACAACTATTCAATTGTGGCATAGCCTCTCATACCTCCATCTCATAAACCAATAATTCAATCTAAAATAGTGATAGCTTGTATTCCATTCATATTCAAGATGCTTAACAAATTTCATTGATAATAATTCAATAGACTAGAACAAGGCACCATTCTTAGTTTCATTGTTTCTATATATATATATATATATATGAGGAATCAATCACTATAACCATCATTATAATAGAACCACTCTTTCAAGATATTCTTGGCCAAATTGACTTGGATAAAGAAAAAAGATTGATCATGGAATAAAATGAGTCTTTGATCTAAGAAACAAGAGATCTCAGAATGGATTATAAAGAAGCATAAAATAATTATCAGATTGATATTATATTCAGAAGTTGTAGATCTTTTAGTAATATCATTTTGAATACCATTATCCATCTATTTGATTGAATTACAAAACCCCTATCAAGTTCAGATCAGATTGGAACTCGACTTAATAGTCATCAATGCAAAGGAAAAATATTAGAAAGAATTGATATATCTGAGAACATCCTATTTAATACAAACTTACCATTTGTATTAGATAAAGAATTGCCTTTGGAGCTATATAGAAAGGAGAATATTACAGTTTGAACTATAAAAATATAGACAAAATCCTTAGAAATCCCTTAAGGGAACATTACAGAAGTACCTGAGCATTGAAATTTGATAGCTATATTACATAGTCCTAACATGGGACATTACAAAAACCCTTTAATTTGGTCATTGCCAATGTAGAACACAACGTATGGATTCTTCGTGCATACAATCATTGAACCAAAGACCAAAACAGGGCTTGGAAAAATATGAACTTCTTGAAGATAAGATGTATCAATCCCTCTATTGATAGAACCACTCTTGAAACCCTAGAAATGCTACAAATTAAATGCAAAAAAATATAAATGCAGCACAAGAACTTTTTCAAAGATTAAAACACCAGAGATGAGTGTATTTGTTATAGATGAAGAGTGGTTCTTATAGGTGGAGTCGAGGCTAGGTGATGCATAGGTGATGGATCGACATAAAATCCCTTTTCTTTCACCTCTGCTTTGCCGCATGCGGAATATAAAACAAAATGAAATCCCTATGTTTTTTTTAAAGTTATATTCCCATGTTGGTTGGAATTACGATAACCTATCATGGTTGTTGTAATACCGACCAACATGGGAATGGATTTAAAAAAATAAAAAATTTCCTTCTATAAACCGACCAAGGAAAACCATTTTAATGCTTGGTCAGAAATGTTGGTCTAAAAAGTGGGTCTAATGTACTAGTGTAAGCTAAACTCAATTATAGTAGTGCACAAATTGTTCTCCAACCTTGTGGAATGGATAGTGTGGAAAGTATGAACCAAAGCAACATCAAGAAAGGTTTGCATGACATCGAAATAGGTCTACACCAAACTTCAGGCCTTCTTCAAGAAGTAATTGTTAGAACACATGTTACACCATCTTGGGACTTAGGAGGCTGACACAAACCATCACAAACAATTGGAAATAATATAT
This sequence comes from Chamaecyparis obtusa, assembly GCA_027943335.1. Taxonomy (NCBI): domain Eukaryota; kingdom Viridiplantae; phylum Streptophyta; class Pinopsida; order Cupressales; family Cupressaceae; genus Chamaecyparis; species Chamaecyparis obtusa. The sequence goes on from BSBK01005351.1 coordinate 872,282, forward strand.
GTGTTTAAAGAAGCATAAAAGAGGATCGAAAATAGTTAGGAGAAAGGAGATTTAGAAGCTTTCTATTCTAATAAATTTCTATAATAAGCCCATAGCGACCTATGAACTTGCATGTGGGACCAATGGGCCAAATGTATGCATATGGGCATGTTGATTTAATGCTTTCAATAATGCAAGTTATTTTCTTCCACATTTAATTTTGTGTTGGGTTTTGTGTGATCAACTACAAGGTTGGATAGTCTATTCCAAACCCTCTATAAGCTTGACCGTGTTAAGTGGTATTAGAGAAAATTTCAAACTTGCAAAGGTGGAATATTTGGAAGATCTTTGGTGTGGATAGATCATTGACTAGAGGTAGGTTTTAACCAATCGCTGAAGTGAGGCAATTACAACCCTAAACCATATCACCAAATTGAGGTAGTTACACCTAGTTCAAAAGAAATGATGTCGATAAGGACAATGTCAATCATGGCCAATGTTTCAAGAAGAGAGGAAGAAATGATGGACATGATGTGAGATATGAATAACTGATTATATGTTGTTGAAGAGGATTGGAGGAAGGATATAAAACCTACACTGGAAGGTGAAAGCAATGATGAAGCACTAGAGAGGCAAGAGCAAGGTGACGAAGTGTTGGCAAGTGGTCAACATTGGATTGCATGTATGTTTCCATTTATGGAAACACATATCCCCATGATCACCACAAGACACAAGGACACAATTTTAATAGGAAATGAAGTGAAAAATGCGTAAGTCCATAGTCAGTCACACGAAGATAGGTACAATATTATGGAATGCAAAGATGCTACATGATGAATTATGGCATGTAAAATTATAGGATGATGTATTGATGTATGGCAGAGCTCTATGTGTAAGTGCACATGTTTTGGATGCATGGTTTCAAAGATGCATCTCTTTGAGTATAGTTATAGATAGAGAACAGAGCATCAGGGCTTGCAAAGTTGCATAGGTATTGGCTAACCTATGTTATATTATTTTATCTATTGATCATGTATGTATGGTTGACATAGTTCCATTGTAATGTATGTAATGTTGTGTGTTGTAATATTATGTAGCTGACCTTGAATTATGTTTCGTAAATGCCTATTAGAGGCTGACCTAATTACTATACTCTTAATTGGGTATAAGTGTGATTAGTGCAATTTTAACTTGTTCAGAACATAAGTAAACATTCAAACATTAGTCTAAGTAGAATATACTAAACATATAGTAAATACATTTGCAAGACACCTAAGATCAAGCTTAAACGGGGGCACCCTGTCACCGTTTGATTTGCTCTTAGATTAGGGATGTGGGTGTGCTCTTGAAACAATAGGAGCATATCCCTAATGCATATTAGGAAGGTTTAGGATAATTTAGGGACCAAGGATACTCCATAGTGGCACAAAATCAGGTATGGTGAACCTGATTTGCCCCTAGAGCCCCAAGGAACCAAATGAAGCTAGAATGTAGATTTGATGCAAGAATGCTTATGCTAAGTTGAGTTTAACCAAATATAAGTGTGCTATGATGAAAATGATATGAAAAGAAATGAAATGAGCTATGCTAATCCATTAAGTTAAGCTAGTGTGAGTTATGAAAGTATAGAAATGAGTTAAATCTAACAATATTATAATTTAAGCTAAGTCTAGATGTAAATGAGCATGATAACAATACTTAATATAAAATAGGTGAATTGGTGATTTTCTCTTGGAAGAGAGACTATTTATAGGATTTGAGGAAGGGCTTGGGTTAGAAAGGGGAGTTAGGGTCAGAGTCAAGGTTAGGGGTAGAGTTTGGGGTATGGTTAGAGGTATGGTCAAGGGGATAAGGGCTAAATGTTACTCACACATGTGTGAGCAACATGAGGGAAGTGTGCTTAGGGAACAATGGTGGAAGAGGAGACATAGGCTCTCATTTATAATTGTAAGAGCCATTAATGAGGGTGTAAGGGGCCATTAATGAGCATGTAAGGCTCATTAATAAGGGGGCTTACCAGAAGTCAAAGGATGAGGGTTTAGACTAAGGGTTAGGAATCACCCTCTAAGTAGGTTTAGCATGTGATTAGGAAAGTGAGGATAGGTTTAGGGTTTTCTAGAAGGTTTCTAGGGTTTTAGAGAATTAAATAAATATTTAATTTATTTAAAGGGTTTTGGGACACAATTTATTAAATAATTAATAAATTGGAGGGATTATCATCCAAATTAGATTTAAATTCTTTTGGGAGGGATTCTTTAGTTAAATGTTTTTAATTAAAATAGGAGAAGGGATAATGACAATAAAATTAATTAATTAATTAATTAATTAATGATTATGTCATTAGGACTTTTGTGAACTAAAATATTTTTAGTTTAACAAATGGATTTTTAGGTGTCTACATTTTACCCCTCTTTGAAGTGATGCCACAAGTGGCATGGCGTCAAAGATAAGAAAATAAGTTGCCCTAGGCTAGAACAAGAAGATAAGGGATTGTGCCCCCTTGAGAAAATAACGCAAAGAGAAAACTTTCTAGGATTTTCTCGAGAACACGGGAAGGAAGAGAAAGGATGAAGAAAGATGGGAAGGGGGGATAAACATATGTCCTTCCAAGAGAAAAGATGGAGGAATGCAATATAATATGAGATGCAAGATGCAAGATGATACTATATGAAGGATGCAAGATGCAAGATTAATCTAGATGATGTAGGATGGGGGATTTGGGGAGCGCCTTGTGTAAATGTGGAGACCACAACCTAGTTTGATATAGCAATGCTAGAGACTTGCTAAGGTTACTGGGAACTCAAGGCCTTGCCACCAACATTGCATAGGACTGACACAAAAAGACATGCAAGGGTTGCCCCAACATCATGCATGAATCCTAAAAGATGCATGGTAAAAATGATGATGGAGAACCCACAAGAAAATGACATTTCCCAAGTGTGCCATGTAACCCAGAAGATCACATGTGAAATGTGCAAGGGTCATATCTGAGTGACTCACAGGCAGAAAAAATATATCAAAAGACCTTGCCCCAAATTGTCCTCATTCAAAGCGCACCATGATATAGAGGATCATGGCGACCGGGAGGAGAGGAAAAATGAGAAGACGTGAAAGATAAACAAGATCCAAAGGAAAAAATCTAAGACCAAAGTGATAAATCCACAAAAAATCATTTTCCAAGGAGAAGTGATTTGATTGATGGGGGGAAGATTAGGTTAGAACATGAGGAAGGATACATCCTACACGAACCCAAGTTGATTGATGATGGAAGATTAGGTCAGACATGAGGAAGGATACATCCTGCAAGGACCCGTTTGATGAGGAGAATGTTGTGTTGTTGGCAAATGATGAATCAATGATAATCATGAGATTAAGGATAGTCAACAAAAGATGTTGATGAAGTACAAGGTTGGGTGGGACAAGTTATCTAATCAAATGTTGTTGCATGACTAACAAGGATATGTACAATAAGATCTGATGATATGTACAATAGACAGGGAGATATGTACAACATATATTTATAGAAGCTCAAGGATTGGGATAGGAGAATTTCTCTATTCAAGATATATACAGGAAGCTCAGGATTGGGGATAGGAGCTTGATTGCTGCATTGGATATATATAGGAAGCTCAAGATTGGGGATAGGAGCTTGATTGTTGCATTGGATAGGCTGGAGGATATAACACCTTAGGAGTAATGGGTTGGTGGTGGGGATGGGGATTGGATAAAGAGATTTTGGGATCGGGATTGGGATGGGTGGTGGATGGGAGTTTGATAGATAATGACTTGGTCCACTATGTATGGAATTTGTTTCTAGGTTTTCACCAACATACTTGTCCAAGGAGCTTGAATTGCCAAGTTTTCACTGTTGGATGATTATTTTTCTTTTCTTTTTTTTTTTAATTTTGTTTTGGATTTTTCCAATTTTTATGGATTCTCTGAATCAATAGGATCTAGTTCAAGCATATAATTGCTTCATATGTATGATGTTGATAGGATCATTCAGGGGCTCACCTTCTAGTGTTGATAGTTGATAGGCTCCAGAGCCAAAGCATGTTGTGACCCAACCAAGTAGGTTCGAACTTGCCTTTTTTCTCTCGATGTGCTTGTACTTTTTGATTTTCTTTGAGGACCATGTCACCCACTTGGAATTTTACTTTACTTTGTAGCAAAGATTAATTGTCTTCTTTCTTGTGGTGTCCTTATATATCCTACTTGCATGGTGAATGTTATAACTAAAGAACATCTTTATACTAGACAATTACATCAATATTTCTATGATAAATTTGATGCCATGATTCAAATTTTTAATGTTTTCACTTGTCCTATCCATAGCTCCATTAAGTTTTCCATAGAAGTTGGTGGTAAAACTCTAGATGTCACCTTTTTTTTCATCCAAACTTCCTATTAGTTTCAAGTTAGACTTGGTCTTCTGTGGCCCATCTCCATGAAAGTTGTAGTCTGTCCTATTCACAAGTGTTTGAAATTTTCCCATGAGGGAGAAATAATCATAGTCTCTATCAGCCTTTGTGCCTCAAGAGAACTTTGATCTTGACTTGTTTTGGCATACCACACCACAAACAATTCAACCTAACAAAGACAATATTTTTTAATCTTATTAGAAATACAAAATCCAAAAGTTTTGTGAGTTTAGTGATCCTAAGGATATTCCATCTCCTTTCCTTGGACCTAGACTTATTCCTACAACTTCTAAACCTCCTCTATATGATTATATTTTATCTCCTATATCCCATAAACATTTTTTTGACGTTGTCTCTCAACCTTGTGAGGTGTCTTCCATTCTTCTCTCTAAAGAAGAAAAGAACCTAATGTTGATTGATCCTAAACCAAACCAAATCTCAAGAAAACATAAATGTAACCATTGTACTTGTGACCACCCTTGTAAATACTAGAGTCCATGAGCATACTTCCCAAAATGTTTCCTCCCCTAAGACACCTATTGATGCTTTGATTCTCTTTGACCAACCTATTCATAGCCTAAAGGAGGAAGCTAATTTGAAAAAGATGAATTTGAACAAAAATGATAATTATATTCATATCTTAGATCCTATTATAATTAATTTGGATGAAGAAGATACTTTTGATGATTTTGATTTCAATGTTCCTAATGCAAATAATGATATTCATGCTAGTGATTCTAATGATATATATGATCTTATTGGTTTTAATCATAATTTACCAGCTATGTTTGCAAAATAATTATCTCTTAGTCCTAGTGACAAACAAAGTGGCTCATATTTACAACATGGTCCTTATTTGGAACTGGCTATTTTTTTGTTTTCCGTGCTTGATGTTTCTCATCTTACATATTGTCCAGCTTCTATAAACACTATAGACCTAGGGGGTAGGTGACATGCTTGACTATATTCTCTTGTATGGTATAATCTTTGTGTTTTCTTGTTGTAATATACTTCCCCTATGATGTGTTTCTTGTTATATGTTCCTTTTAGATGATGAAGGAATCAACTTGTTGTGACATTCCTCTATTTGTATCTCATTTCTTCTATATGTTACATGTTATGTCGTGCATGTACCACTTTTCATAAATGTTCCTTTTTGTTATTTTTTTTTATTTGTATCTCCTCATTTTGATATCAATTACTATACTTCAGAATTCACAATCAATTTTTCAAGAGAAATCAAGCAATACAAAGCAATTGAGAAATTGGATTCAAGATTTGAAGGCAAGCATCCAATATCTAGTTTCTCCAATCGATCCAAGTCAATTCCAAGAAAATATTTTCCATTGAAACAAGGTTCTCTTCCATGATAGACAAGTAGAGGAATTATCAATCAAGCAAGAATATCCTTCCTTCCATCCACATTTATTTCTCCTTTGTTACAAGTGATTATCAAGCGTATCTTAGACTCTGAATATCTAGGAGTGGCATTCATAGATCCATGTATTTGTGAGGGAATCCTTGATTAGTATTCTATATTTTAAGGTAAAATCCTTGATTTCAAGAAAATTCAAGCATCTTCATGGGTCTAAGAAATATGCATCCATCCATGAGGGTTTAAGTAAGGTGAATCAAACATTTACCTTTTTACATACTTTCCTTTATGCAATTTCTTTTCATTTTCAAGGTTGATTCCTAAATAGGGGTTTGACCAAGGTAAACCCCTCTTACCCAACCTTTTACCCATTTTTCTATGTGTAGGAATAGGCTATAGAGTTGTCATAACTTTTCTTGGCAGATTAGGAATAGTTGGAGCATCCCTAGAAGTTTTAGTCAGAAATGCAAGGTACGAAACAATTCAACCATTCTATACCTAGGTACAAATTGGCTCAGTTTCTATATGCCCTCCAAAACATGTTCAAATTTGATTGGAAAATAGGTTTTAGTTTTGAGATTTCAAAATAATGATTATAGGTATTTTTGAGATTTTGGATGTCTATTATTCAGATATGAAGTAGCCTATTTCCTATTTTGTTTTTAGATGCATATGAATTTTCCCTAATCTGAATTTCTTATTTCATTATCATTCCCATTTCAAATTACATATTTAGTGAAGGATCACTACCCCCAATTAGCATGTAAGTCACCACTTGAGCCTATTGGGATATCTTCCTTCCGAATGTGCAATATTGAAAAGGAGAAGTGATCCACCCCCTTTGCATTGCTTCTCTTTTCATACTATACAGTTAGGAACATGACTCATCAATGATTCATCTTGAAAAGAGATATCATTAGAGTGAATATAAGGTAAAGTTTCACTAATGGGATAGTCAACCATACCAACCTCTTGTATCAAAATATCATCCTCTTAGACCAAGGTACTCTCATAGGAGAGGTATATTTAGGAGAAGGATCAACATCATTCCCCAATGCTTCATCCCAAAGAGAGAGATAATTGAGACAATTTTCAAAAACATCTTGCACTAAATTTTCCTCACTAGATAAAGAAACTTTGAGAGAGGTGTGAGGTGACAAGAGAGACTAAAACAAGATTGCATGCATCAAATTTATTTATTTAATTAGTACTAGGAAAAAAATAATGCAAATAAAAGTGGGCTAAAGGCCCACATTTTATCTCAAAATTGATCATATAGAATGGGGTTTTGGGTAGCAGCCCAATTTGTTTTAATGCAACATGAAAATATTTTAAAATTTCTTTTTTTTTTCTTTTTTTTTCTATCTAATGTGTCTAATACATTGAAACAACTTTTTTTCTAAGCCATAGCATATGTAGTTAATGAAGTAATGATGTTATTGTATTGCATAAAAAAGAATAAACTTAAACAAACTAAGTTTATCCTAACATATCCTATGCAAACCTCAAAATATGGAAAGCAAGCATGTAAATGTGATGAATACAATTAAGAAACTTACTTAATCTATTCAACATAAAAGCAATGCAAACCTCCCAATATGAAATGAAGAAAATATGTTTGATGTTTTTTGTTGAGGGTATGTGGTTGCTCAAATCCTACAGCATGACAATGCATGAAAAAGACTTATGGAAGTGAGGAGAGAGCTCTCCTTTTATATAATTTTGAAGGAAATAGATGCTTGAGATTAAAAGTTGGATGAAGGGTCAAGATTGTATAGGATCAGTGAGGTGGCCATGAGGTGGAGGCCAAATAGATGTCATGTAGATGACATGTGGATTAGGGTTTGACCATTCAAAGGGGGAAATATTCTCAGACATGTGTGAGAAACCTTTGAAAGTGACATGTCCATGAAAAATTGTAAGAGGGTGTAAGAAGGATAAAGTTGCTCACACATGTGTGAGCAACTTTGGAAAATGACATGTCAATGACATGGGTCAAAAGGTGGAAGAGAAGGGGAAAACCAAGATTTTGGAAAGTGACATGTCAATGACATGTGGGAGACAAGTGTGTAAGGGTTTGTAAGAGTGTGTAAGAGTCACATGTGACTTAGCTTTGGATTAGGATTTCTTAATCCTTAGATTAAGGTTGTGCAAATGATTAGGATGGGATTAGATGGGAGATTAGGATTAATTAGTGGGCAACTGGGTTGACTTTTGGTAGAAGGATGGTTTAGGTTAGGGAAGTGAGGCTAGGTGAGGGTTAAAGTTAGGAGCCATGTGCTCAAATAGAATTAAATTTAATATTTAATTCCAAGTGGGTTAAAAGGGGATTAATTAAGTAAACAAGATCATTTACTTAATTAAGTGGAGGATTAAGATGATGGGAAATGGAATAGGATAAAATTAAATAAATGTAAATTTATTTAATCAAGGATAGGATAAAGAGGAGTGTAATTAAATAAATGTGAATTTATTTAATTAAGGTAGAATAAGGCTAAAATTAAGTAAATAATAAATAATTATTTAATTGGCTAGGATAAGGGTAATTGTTAGGACAATTTTAGGTGTCTACATTTTTCCCCTCTTTCATGTAGCATCACAAAGTGATGTTAGATCAAAAAAGATTAAAATATAGTGGAAAAATGGATAAGACTAGTAGCATGATGCCCTAGTCATGGAAGGATGAGAAAGGATGATGGGGAGGGATTTGTATGCCCCCTCAAGAGGACATGCGGGTTTAGAGAACATGGGTGTGCTCTCGAAATGGATAGGGGTATGAAAGGAAGGGGAAAAGGTGATGGATGACGAAGGAATAATAGATAAATTCATGCTATGATGGTGTGAGAAACCTAAGTTTGATATTGTATTTGACACTATGCACCGAGGTATGAGGAACCAAGATGACAATGTGTCAAGTACATGATAAAAAAAGGGGTCAAATGCAACCATAAGCCTATGACACCCTGATATGGAAGATCATGATGTCATTGTGACAATAGGATGCAAAGACCATGCAAAAAATAATAATACAGACAAGCAACAAGTAAGCATGCACAAAAAACTGAATGCAAACCAAAATTTTGCCCCTAGTCAAGCTGAAAACCAATTGATAGATTGATTGATGATGATTGATTGAGGATGAAAAAGTTAACGATAAGAACAATGCACATCCAAAGGATTGGGAAGGATACATCTCAAGATGAGGATTTGATTAAAATTGGGATCAATGGATTATCAACTGATTTGGGTCAAGATGATGGGTTGAGTAAGGAATGACATACAATATTACAAGATTGGATTGGTTGGATTAGTATTAATTGCACTTGATTGGACTAGTTTGGGATTATTTTTTTTGTGATTTTATGGATTTTTTGATTTAGTGATGAGTAGATTGGATAGAATGGAAGTGAAGGGAAAGATGATTTGGATTGGATTGGAAGATTTGGATAACATAATAGGAGTAGAAATGAATTGGATTGAAGATGATAGGAAGGAAGGAAATTGATATGATTAGAAGAGAAATAGATTAGAAAGGATTGGATTGGAGGAGAAATGAATTATATAGAAGAATATAGGAAGAAGGAAAATTGAGGGGAGAAGATGAGAGTAGAGGAATTGGAGTGAATGGATGGGAAGAAGGGAAATTCAATAGATTAGAAGATAGATGAATTTGATGGAGTGGAATTAGAAGATAAAGGAATTGGATAGGAAGAAAGTAGGAAGAAGGTAAATTGATTAGATTAGAAGAGAGATGAATTTGATTTAGTGGGATTAGAAGATAAAGGAAGTGGATGAAATAGAAGAAAGAGAAATGGATTAGAAATGAGAGGGAAAGGAAAAATAGACGTTATGGGGGGAAGTTGGAAGATGGATAAGATGAGTGATTGGATCAGGACCAATGACAAGAGAAAACCAAGGAATGATAGAGGAAAGGGGGAACGAATGTAGTTTATGGATGGAAGGTAGATGGATGGAATGGATAGTGATAGGATATGGGAGATTAAAAGGTGGGGAAAAGAGGGATGAGAATCCAAGGAAGATGTGGAAAAGGAGTTAAATGCCCCACATGAGAGGTAGAAGGGGGAACCTAAAGATGGTGGGTAAAGGATATATGAAATGAATGGGATGGGTATGATTATGCATGGAGGGAATGAAGGAAGGGATGTGCCAAAGCATGCACAAATATCATTCTTGTTTGTGTGTGATTTGGTGCATCTAGGTTGATGAAGGAAAAGGGGTGAAAGTGGGAGGTGGAGGGATAGGATGAGGGGTACGAATAAGATACAGGATAATGATAAAGAGGAGATAGATGGAAATTGACAATGTATAATGTAGGGAGGATTCAAATAGAAGCAGACAATGGGATTGAGGGAATGCATGGGATAATCAAGATCAAAGGCATGGAAAGAAGGATGGAGCTTTATAGGATTATGGATGGAGGATGGAGGAAGTGAATATGACAAGGATTATGAGATGGAGGATATGGATAGGATGTCAAGATCAAATACAGACAAGTGGATGGACGTATGTAGGACAATGAAGAGGAGATGGATAACAAGTAAGGAAAATGGATGGAATAAATAGGATAGTCAAGATCAAAGATAAGAAAGGATGAGGATGGACTTATATAGGAAGATGGATGGTGGATATGAAAGATGGAAGACTTATATGGTAGCATAAGATGGATGGAGCTTGTCCCCAAGTGTAGGGTACAAGGGGATGAGGATAAGTGAATGGATGGAAGAGGTGAAATTAGAAGACACTAGATATGTGATAGGGAGATGGAGGGAAGGACTCATGCATCGAGTGTCATGATATTATGATGTGTTTTTTTTTGTATCAAGGCATTTTGGATATGTTCTCATAGATGTTGATAGGATGGGTAGATGGTAGAGGAAATGGACTAGGGGAAGGAAAATGAGGACTTATGCAAAATATTGGATGAAAGGAGTGGATGTATGGAAGGATGGGGGAATAATGGATGGGAGGATGGAAGACTTGTACATAAATGGATGGGAGAGATGAGAATATCACCATTGGCACACACCTTGAAGGGTGGTGGAGAGGTGGAGGAAGGGATTTTGTAGGAGATGGAGGAAAAAATGTGGATTTGTGATATAGAGACCCAAAATAGATGAAGGAGGTAATGAATTTGGAAAGTAGAGGACTGTTAGAGGGATGATTTAGGAGGAAGCTTTTGGATAGAAAGGTTGGATGCCAATTTAGATTTGGAATTGAGATGCATTTTGGCATTGAGTAGCTCTAGAATCCACATGATTTTTCATTTTTTCATTTTGAGGCCTTTGTGGTCTTTGGAACTTTTCATCCTTTTGGATCATATTTTGCTTTTCTTGAACATGTCTTTTAGATGGGACATGTTGATCCTTCAATTTTTGTGTGGATTTTTGACCGGATGCATCTTTTTTGTTTTATGTTTTTTCTTTGGCATCCAACTTGCTCCCATTAGCCATGGTATGGTGGCATGAGGATGAATGGTTTAAAGAGTGTATGGATGGAATGACAAAGGATGAATGTTGGAAGGAATTCAAGGATGTGTGCCTTTGTGGATATTTCTTAGGGAGGTGAGGTGAACTTGGATATGAAAGATGGATTTATGTAAGGACCTAAAATGGATGGAAGGGATGAAGGATTATGTTTGGGAACATAAGGACCTAGAATGGATGTGTTTGAGGAAGGGAGGGAGGTTTGGACATAGGGGCACAAAATGGATTTGGAGGATGGGGAGATGGAAGTTTGGACATAAGTGCCCAAAAGGGATTTGGAATATGACTAAGGGGAATATTTAAGTTTGGATTTGGATGGAGGAATTTGAGATTTGGAAGGAGTAGAAGGGGTACCAACATCTTGATATATTCTTTCTTCAATGGGATACTTAGTATTTGCAACACAAGATGCGAGTCCAGGTCTATAGAGTTCATGTATGAATTGGATAGGTGCAATGGGATTTTGTGGAGGATTAGGATCATGAGGGGGATTAGGGGAGATGATAGGATCTAGGGATGGATTAGGGGGGAAAATAAGATCTTGAGAGGGTTGAGGATCATGACATGGAGATGATAGAGTACTTTGATCTTGACTTTGGACAGAATTAGGTGGTAGAGTATAAGGGATAATGGGATCTTGAGAGGGAAGAAGATCATATGATGGAATGGAGGGGAGGGAATCTGATGTATGGTAGCTCCAAGGTTTTCTTTCACACTCACCAAGAGACTTCACTTGTCTCCACTAGAATCCTATTCCTCTTTAGGATCTTCTAATAGGCTTAGGTGATTAACTAAGGCCTATACAAACTCTATTATAAGAGTCAAACTATTGAAGCTTCACCTTGAAGGACTAACACCATGTATTATGTTCTCTTTCTCCTCTACACTTAGATGGCTCTAAGTGTCAAATCTTCATAAACTTCAAACTTCATAGCAGGGACTTTCTCCATCATGAAATTGTTCATATCCTTTCCAATTTGACTCATTTTGGAAGGATCTTTCATCATTGTTTCATCGACATCACTAGTTCACCATTTCAGACCTTAGAAAGAGGCCTAATCCTTGTAGCCTTTTGCAGAGACTTTTCCTCTATCTTTTCAAAACTTCTCAAACAACTTGCCAAACCAATTAGGGATTTGGATACCCTTTTGGCTTTCCTTGAGGATTCTGCAACTTTTAGGGCCTAGAGGTCTCTGTACACCCCCTTCCTACAAATAAGGACAAACCTGCCTAATTGACCTAGTTTTTAGGACAGTCTAAATCCTAATGAAAATCTTACTCAAAACAAAACCTAGATGATTGACATGACCTCAATCTACATAGGATGGTTAGATATGGTGAACACCTTCTCAAAAAAATCTTGGAGCAGTACGGTTCCATACAACCCTGCATAAAGTCTTCAAATCTTCCATTGTCAAGCCTCTAACTGGACCTTCCTAGCTCACCTAGGGCTCGACATTATAAATAGTAAACATTCTCATACAGACTCCTACATCTATATACATAATGTACAATGGCCCCACTTTATGATTCATCTATTTCTTCTAAGTTTCCATGGTATAATCTCATGTGGGAGACATGAACTTACATACAGTCTCACAAAGACTAGTAAACTATCCTAGACTAAACTATTTTCGCACAACCAGTGAACTAACTCAAATCAACTAACTTCCTAAATAAAAAAAAACTTAAAACTTAGCAAGGAACATTAATCAACCACTTGATCTGGTCTTTCAATCCATTTAGTATGACTGTCAACATAAAGTCTCAATATGCTCACTGTAACCATAGTAGAGCTCTATTCCCAAACTCAAAATATTACAACTGATGTGTTAGAATAACTAAGAGGGGGGTGAATCAATTATCCAGTGTCCCAAAACAAAATGTATAATTCAAAACAATTTCTCTACTTTCTGCTCATCAGTAAACAATAATAACTTTCATTGTCTGTGCTTTTACTGATTACCAGTCTAATACTTATAATAGTTTACCGATCAAATCTACTATGTAACATGCAAAGTATGATAACAAAAAAATATCACAATCAACACATAACACAAGAGATTTAACATGGAAACCCTGTAAAGGGAAAAACCACCTGGGACCGGCAACCCAAAATTGTTCACTCTTCTGAAGTGAGGTCAATTAAGACCCAACCCTGTTAAAGGTTACAAACACACTGTCAGGTGTGACCTTGTTAGAGGATTTTAGACTAGAAGTTATCGTCCAACCAGCATTCACTATGGGGTTGACAGGATAACAATGTTCATTCTACAAATGATACATCATAAGACTTTTAGAGTCCACTCGGTTAAGAGATTTAAAATGTATATAATGGTTAAATATGTAACAGTAAAATGACCTGCCTTAATACAACTTCAATTGCAAATTTCAGATCAATATTTAGTCCATACAAATCCTTCTGATCAATAATTCACTTTAGATTCAATGTTGTATCAACTTACTGTCTGTCGGTAATAGCTCTCTGTAGCTCAGTAATTGTTCTGCAGCTCAGTTCTTACTAACCAGTATGATCAGAATGTATGAAAGCTTGTTCACGCAAAATTCCTGCAGCTTCTTCTTCTTCCCGATATTTTACTAAAGAAATTATGTTCTCTTATATAGACAAGTAAATCATTTTCTTCTCCACCATCAAATTTTGTCGCTTAATCACATTCATAGATTTTGCCACTTAAAACTTTCTTGGTACTTGTGTCAATAACACATTTCAATCTTCTCCGTTAGATCTTCCTTGAATTTTGTCAGTCGTTGATCTTTGTAACAAACATTATCTGTTACCTCGATGTTATACTCTTTCCACCTCATCAATCTTATCAGCTAAACTGATCATTTAATTCATTATGTTCTTCTCGGTTAACAAAGAATGCATTGGTGAACACTGCTCGATTAATACTACGGTCAGTATACACTACACTCCATTGGTGTATACTAGAAGTGCTTCATTTACCGACAGCACTGCTTTATGTCTTTTAGCTCTATACTTCATTATAGATGAATGCAACATAATAAAGTCAATATCATTAAGTCATAGACCTATCAACAAGTTACTCAATGTGTTCCTTATCCTCATCTATCATGTACATCTTTCCTCATGTAGATTTATCTATTCTTCATCTCTTTTCACCTTTCAGATGTCTCGGTATAGTAACTTACAAGATAAGTGTTGTTAAACTAGTTGACATCAATGACAAAATAATACTGATTTAATCATGTTACATATCTAATCAGCAACTTCTCAATGATCATGTAATCACAGATCCTTCAATCAGATTCCAAATCAGTTGTAGTCCAACAATCTCTCCCTTTGGCATTGATGGCAACTCAAGTAATATGAAATGTACCATACACATACCAAACATACATTCTACAACTTTGTGAACAAATGTTGTAAGTTGAATAGACTTAATATGCTTAATCACTACATTACTAAACCAGCATTAAGTAATACAAGTTTACCTTTCTGTAGTTATGATCTTTTCAGTTCTCTTGTTCCTACTTATGTTCTCTATAACTGATCTTCAATACTTTGTCTCATTTAGATTGTCTCTCCCTTAGATAATGTCATCGGTGCTTTTCCATTTTTCATTTCATATTGTTTATCTCTCCCTTTGATAGCAATGCCAAAGAAACAAAAAAACAATTAGCTCTGTAGTAGCCTAGTAACTCTCTATGGTGTTCAGTACTTCCTCTGTATCTCGGTATACTGATATCTCATCGGTTCAAGTTCTCAAACTTAATCACAACCTTGAACATGATTCAAAGTGTGAAGTATGTTGCATCAACATGAATGATCTTCTGATAAAAGTAGGCTGATGCAACATCCAGATCACCTTAGTGACCGATAGATAGGGGACAGACCCCAAGTCTAGTCCTCAAGTATTCAAATGTGTCTTTAGGTAGGGGCTTTGTAAAAATATCTGCAAGTTGTTCTTTAAATGTAACAAATTCTAACATAACTTGCTTCTCTTGCACTTGTTCTCTCAAGTAATGATACTTAATAGATATGTGCTTTGTCTTAGAGTGCATCACAAGATTCTTTGAATTATTAATAGCACTAGTGTTGTCACAGTATATAATCATCGAGTCAGTGATTACCTCATTCATTCTTTCCAACACTTGTTTGATATATGCAATGTTTGAATAGTTAGTAGCAGTAGCAACATACTCTGCTTCAGCTGTAGACTAAGAAATACAAGCCTGCTTTTTACTTGTCCAGGTTACTATTCTTTCGCCAAAGAAAAATGCTCCTCCAGTGGTGCTTTTTTTGTCATCCACATTTCCAGCCCAATCAGCATCAGTGTAGACTTTTAGTTCAAACTTCCCTTCCTTAGGATACCATAATCCATAATTCTCTTTTTTCTTCAAGTATCTTAAGATCCTTTTTGTAGCTATCATGTGTGATTCTCTAGGATTAGCAGAAAATCTTGCAACAATTCCTATAGCATATGCTATATCTGGCCTACTATGAACTACGTACATTAATTTACCAATCATGGATTGGTAAAGTTTCTGGTTTACCTCGGTAGTTTCATCCTCCTTTGTCAATTTGCATCCAATAGCCATCGGTGTTCCCACAGGTTTAGCATCTTCCATGCCAAATGTCTTCAGTACTTCCTTTATGTATTTAGATTGTGTGATGAATATCCCATCACTCTGTTGAATCACTTGTAGTCCAAGAAAGAACTTAATCTCTCCGAACATAGACATTTCAAATTCCTTTTTCATTTCATTAGCAAATGCCTTGTAGACAAGATTTGAGCCACCAAATATGATATCATCAACAAATATTTCAGCAATGATAATGGTGTCATCAGTATCACCTTTCACATACAGATTGTTGTTTTTAGTTGTTCTAACAAATCCAATACTTAACAAATAAGTATGTAGTCTTTCATACCATGCTCTCGGTGCTTGCTTTAGTCCATATAAAGCTTTATGTAATCTACATACCATGTCTTTATTGTTGGGATCAACAAATCCTTCAGGTTGTTCAATGTAGACTTCTTCTTCAAGTATACCATTTAAAAATGCTGACTTCACATCCATTTGATAGACTTTGAATTTCTTATGTGCAGCATATGCAAGTAGCATTCTAACTCCTAATCTAGCAACAGGTGCAAATGTTTCACCATAGTCAATGCCTTCTTCTTGTGCATATCCTTTGCATACTAATCTAGCTTTATTTCTTGTTACTTCACCATTTTCATTCAATTTATTCCTGTATATCCACTTAGTACCGATAACATTCTTATCTTTTGGTTGGGGTACTAAGGACTAGATTTTGTTCTTTTCTATTTTCTCTTTTTCCTCCTTCATTGCATTAACCCATTCTTCATTCTCTAATGCAACTTTCATAGTTTTAGGTTCAAATTCACAAATTAGACATGTACCTTATCTTGTTTTGCTTCTGGTTTGCATTCTAGCATGTCTATCTCCAATGATTTGTGTTTCAGGATGGTGTCTTCTGACAAAACTAGCCAAGACTTGATTTCTCCTTTCTTGTTCATCCTACTGAGGGTCATTTTCTTGTTCGGCAGCTTTTCCATGTTCACCGATTTGTGGTGCCTATTGTACTACATTATTTCCCTGCTGACCGGTTGACACTGCTTGCGGTGTCGGTAGATACTCTGGATATTCAATATAAGTGAATCTACCATAGTCTTCTCATTCCTTTGTACTTTCCTTAGTGTATTTATCATCAAACTCATCAACACAAACATTAGTACTTTCAACAATATTATTTGTAACCTTATTCAAACATTTGTATGCTTTACTTGTAGTGGAATATCCCAAAAATATCCCTTCATCTCCTTTAGAATCAAACTTCCCATTTCTTTCATCTTTCAAGATAAAGCATTTACCTCCAAAATTTTTGAAATAACTTACAGTAGGTTTGTGTCCAAACCCTAGTTCATAAGGTGTTTGGTTGGAGTCCTTCTTCAATTGTACTCGGTTAAGAACATATACAGTTGTGCTAACAGCTTCCCTCCAATATGTTTGAGCAACATTTTTCTGTATCATCAATGTTCTAGCACAGTCAATTATAGACCTATTCCTCCTTTCAGCAATGCCATTTTGTTGAGGTGTCCTCGGTGCTGATACCTACCTTTTGATTCCATGCTCATTACAGAAATTAGTAAATTCATCAAAGATAAATTCACCTCCTCTATCAGATCTTAAACATTTTATTTCCTTTCCAGTTTCTTTCTCTACCTTAGCTTTATACCACTTAAACATTTTGAAGGCTTTAGATTTCTCTTTCAGGAACATAACAGTCATCAGTCTGGTGTAATTATAAAAAAAAGAATAAAATATCTATCACCATAATAACTCTAAGTTCTCATAGGACCACATAGATCGGTATGAACTAACTCAAGTATCTTCTTTGTTGAATAGTCTTTGCTTTTAAAACTAGACTTAGTCATCTTACCTCTTTGACATTCATGGCACATGGCATGATCAGGTTTTGCTAAGTTAGGCAATCCTCTAACTCTTTTCTTTCTACTAATCTTGATCATGTTGTCAAAGTTCACATGGCATAACCTTCGGTGCCACAACCAAGCATCTTCATCCTTAATTAACAAACAAGAAGACTGATCCATATCAAGATAGAATAGATTACCTTTGGATTGTGTACCAGTTCTGACAAGTCTTCCTCCATCATTATAAATCTTCACCTTTTTGCTCTCAAAAGCTAGTTGGTGGCCTGAATTGTTTAGTTGAACCACACTTATCAGATTATAGTTTAGTCCATCTACCCAATATGCATTGTCACATTGTAATTTGTCATTGATCATCAATGAGCCTTTACCTCATACCATACAAGGTGCATCATTTCCTATTCTCATAGATCCTCCATTATATTCAATAAGATGATCAAACTTCTCTACATCACCGGTCATATGATGTGTGCAGCCACTATCTATGATCCATGTATCATTTCTTCTTACTTTAGAGATTAGTGCTGTCTCTTCATGTTTCTCTTCCTCCTTTGAATCATCTTTCATAGCAACAAATACAACTTCTATATCATCATCAGAATCAGATTTAGTTTCAATATCTTCGGCTATGTAACATACCTTTTTGCCTTTTTCATCTCGGTTGTCTCTGTTGTTGTGTCGGTAACCTCTGTTGACTCTTCTTCCATAGCTTCCATTAGATCAGTCTTTGGATCTATCATCATCTTTCTTCTGAGGACATATAGCAGCAATGTGATCAACTTCTTTACAATTAAAGCATGCTAAAGGTAGCTTGCCTCTATACCTTCCTTTTCCTTTGGGCAATCTTTGAGCCATAAGTGCTTTAAGCTCTTCAAGTTCATCATTGATATTGTCATCACTATCACAATTCTTACCATTCTTTCTAGACTTTCCAATCTTTAGAGAAGACATGAAAGCAGATTCAACAGAAGGAACAACACTATTATCAAAGTTGTTTAATTCAAAGATTGTAAGTTTACCAATCTGAGTGTCAAGAGTAAGGTTGGATGTAGCTCTTGTTTCATGAATTGCAGAAATCCTGATTGCATAAAATGGTAGCAAAGTTCTAAGAATCTTGCTTATCACTATTTCATCATCAATCACTCCATCAGATGCTCTAATAGCATCTACCACTTCTTTTAGTCTATTTGAATATTGGACAATGTTCTCACCTTCTTTCATTCTCATATCATCAAATCAGCCTCTCAGACTTTCAACTCGGGCTCTTTTGACATTCAGATCTCCACTGTAGATTTGTGCTAACTTATCCCACATTCCTTTGGCAGTTGTGCATGTCTTGATATCTTCAAATTCAGTGTCAGTACAGGCAACAGCTAGTTCCATCATAGTAACATTGTGTTCATGCTTATCCTTCAATTGATCAATAGTTAGGGGACCAGTGGGTGGTTGCATGTAGCCATTCTCCATCAGTTCTAGTGCTGAGTTCCCAATTCCAGATATGTGTAGCTTCATTCTGCTTTTCCATACTACAAAGTTCTCTTTGTTCAGTTTCGGTACTTCCCTCTTATACATCTTGAGACCTTTATGCTTAAGTCCTTAAAACTCCATTCCAAGCAACTTGTGCTCTGATACCAATTGTTAGAATAACTGAGAGGGGGGTGACTCAGTTATCCAGTGTCCCAAAACAAAATGTATAATTCAAAACAATTTCTCTACTTTTTGCTCGTCGGTAAACAATAATAACTTTCACTCTCTGTGCTTTTACCAATTACCAGTTTAATACTTATAACAGTTTATCGATCAAATCTACTATATAACATGCAAAGTATGATAACAAACAAATATCACAATCAACACATAACACAAGAGATTTAATGTGGAAACCCTGTAAAGGGAAAAACCACCTGGGATTGGAAACCCAAAATTGTTCACTCTTCTGAAGTGAGGTCGGTTAAGACCCAACCCTATTAAAGGTTACAAACACATTGTCAGGTGTGACCTTGTTAGAGGATTTTAGACTAGAAGTTATCATCCAACCAGCATTCACTATGGGGTTGATAGGATAACAATGTTCATTCTATGAATGATACATCATAAGACTTTCAGAGTCCACTCGGTTAAGAGATTTAAACTATATACAATGGTTAAATATGTAACAGTAAAATGACCTACCTTAATACAACTTCAATTGCAGATTTCAGATCAATATTTAGTCCATACAAATCCTTCTGATCAATAATTCACTTCATATTCAATACTGTATCAACTTACTATCCGTCGATAATAGCTCTTTGTAGCTCAGTAATTGTTCTGCAGCTTGGTTCTTACTAACCAGTATGATCAGAATGTATGAAAGCTTGTTCACGCAAAATTCCTGCAGCTTCTTCTTCTTCCCGATATTTTACTAAAGAAATTCTGTTCTCTTATATAGATGAGTAAATCATTTTCTTCTCCACCATCAGATTTTGTCACTTAATCACATTCATAGATTTTGCTGCTTAAAAATTTCTTGGTACTTGTGTCAATAACACGTTTCAATCTTCTCCATTAGATCTTCCTTGAATTTTGTCAGTCGTTGATCTTTGTAACAAACATTATCTATTACCTCGATGTTATACTCTTGCTAGCTCATCAATCTAATAGCTAAACTAATCATTTAATTCATTCTGTTACGCTCGGTTAACAAAGAATGTGTTAGTGAACACTGCTCGGTTAATACTACGGTCGGTATACACTACACTCCGTCGGTGTATACTAGGAGTGCTTCATTTACTGACATCACTACTTTGTGTCTTTTAGCTCTATACTTCATTATAGATGAATGCAACATAATAAAGTCAATATCATTAAGTCATAGACCTATCAACAAGTTACTCAATGTGTTCTGTATCCCCATCTGTCATGTACATCTTTCCTCATGTAGATTTCTTTGTTCTTCATCTCTTTTCACCTTTCAGATGTCTCGATCTAGTAACTTACAAGATAAGTGATGTCAAACTAATTGACATCAATGACAACATAATACTGATTTAATCATGTTACATATCTAATCAGCAACTTCTCAATGATCATGTAATCATAGATCCTTCAATCAAATTCCAAATCAGTTGTAGTCCAACATGATGTCTCCTACCTCGAGATTCAAGTCTTAGCTATCCATTAGATACCTTCTCCTTCATTTTAGGGCCGATTGGCCGAGCATGATCTCCTAGACTTTAGGGAATCTGAGGATATCAAAGTTGCATGCAACATTTGCAATAAAAGAAAATGTTGTCATGACAACATTGTTACAACATTTGGAAATTTCTTGTTAAGCCATGATCCTATTTCTTAGGATCTCTATCCTCATGAGATTCCAAGGAACCAACTAACTTAATGACCCTAAGGCATCATAATAACATCTTTTAACCACCTTTATATGCCTAAGACACATTTAAGACTCTGTCTCACTAAGACCTATTAACACTAGGAATTGAAATAACAACTAATAATGGCTACTTAGTGACCTTAGTCCTAGTGACTAATTCACTTAGCCAACATTGAAAATGACCTTCTAAGGTCTTCAAGCAAACTAAGCTAACTTCTTGACTTGGCCAGAGTCAAGTACAAGCCAAAACACTTAACCAATGGAGGTTAGCCTAGTTGCTCCTACACCATCCTCCCCAAAATAAGAAGTTAAATCCACCCTTGGATTGATGATGATAGGATCAATCCACATCCTCTTGAACTTTGACTCTTTTATCCAAATAGCATCAACATCACTTTGTCCATACCTCTTGATGAGGTGTTCCTTGTACTCTTTTGTCCTTGTCTTTTTATAGACTCTTGTGTCTAGTATACTGTCTGGTCCTGTAGCAACAGTAGTAGGAAATTGTAATTCTTCCACATCTCTAATTATATCATCATGCCTCTGTTCTATGTTTGGTAGTGGTCCTTTGTAAGGGACTAAATTTGCAACATTAAAGATTGGTGATAGTCCACTATCCTCCGACAATTCAACCTTGAAGGCATTGTCACCATACTTAGCTAATATAGGACAGGGTCCTATCCTCCTCATTTGCAGCTTGTGAGGGACTCCCTTTTGCAACCTTGACTTGTTAAGATGCACCATGACTAGATCACCAACATTCAACTCAACTATTCTTCTAGTTTCATCCACCTTAGCTTTGTGCTTCATGGTGTTCTTTATCAAAGTCTTCCTCATTGTTTCATGAACCTCCTTCATAGCATATGCAAAGTCATCAGCATACCCACTTGTGTTCACTCCATCTTTCAAATCCCTTAGTTCATAGACACCTCTAGGATGTAGTCCATACACTATTTCAAATGGACTCTTCCCTGTGGATCTATTTATGGTGTCATTATAGGCATATTCAGCTTCCCCAATCAATTGATCCCATTGCTAATCGTACTCCTTAGTCAAACATCTTAGAAGATTCCCAAGGCTTCTATTAACAACCTTAGTTTGACCATCAGTTTGGGGATGGTAGGTTGATCCAAAAGATAAGTTGGTGCCCAATCTTTGCCAAAGAGTCTTCCAAAAATGACTTGTAAACTTAGTGTCCCTGTCTGACACAATGTTGATAGGTAACCCATGGATTCTCATAATTTCTTTGAAGAATAGTGAGGCTATTTGAGTGGCATCATTGGTGGTCTTGCATGGCGCAAAGTGAGCCATCTTGCTAAACCTATCCACAACCACATATACACTATCCATGCCTTGTCTAGTCTTGGGTAACCCAACTATAAAATCCATGCTTAAACATTCCCATGGCCTAGTAGGAATAGGTAGTGGTTGATAAAGACCGGCATTCATAGAAGTTCCCTTGGCCTTTTGACATACAACACAACTTTCCACATACCTCCTAACATCAAGATTCATTCTAGGCCAATAGTAAAACCTTGAAACAAGGGCTTGAGTCTTAGTGATCCCAAAGTGACCACTCAAAGCACCATTATGCTTTTCTTGAATCAAATTCTCTCTAATAGAGCCTCTAGGAACACATAATTGATTCCTCTTAAACAAGAGATCACTTTTCAAAGTATATTCAACATATCTACTATGAAAATGATTCTTATATTCAACACATACCTTGTATATGTCAGCAAAGTCTTCATCATCTGCATATAGATCCTTGAAATGATCTATCCCCATGTTTTTCAACTAAATTTCTTGGAGTGTGAGGACTCTTCTTGACAATGCATCAGCCACCTTGTATAGAACACACTTCTTGTGCTTGATATTGAAGGTGTAAGCTTGTAGGTACTCAACCCACTTCATGTGCTTGTGACTCAACTTCTCTTGTGAATTCAAGAAAATAAGTGCTTGATTGTCTGAATACATAATGAATTCCTTAGGAAGCAAGTAATACCTCCACTTTCTTAGAGCTTGGACCAATGCATACATTTCTAGGTCATATGAGGAGTATTTCCTCTTAGCCTCACTCAAATTTTCAGAATGGAAAGCCACCGGTCTGCCTTCTTGGCTTAGAACAGCCCCAATTGCTACATTGCTAGCATCACACTCAATGGTGAATAGCTTCTCAAAGCTTGGCAGCACTAAAATAGGTTGGGTAGCTATCTTTTCCTTCAACAACTCAAAGCTCTTGTTAGCATCTTCATTCCAAACAAACTTGGTTTTCATTCCTCCTTTGATAGTATCCAACATTGGAGCACAATTTGCACTAAAATGTCTTATGAAATTTCTATAGTATTGTGCAAGGCCATGAAAACTTCTTACCTCTGTTGTTGTCCTTGGAGTAGGCAAATTCATGATAATCTCCACTTTAATCTTGTCCATTTCCAGATTTCCATGTGATAAGACAAACCCAAGGTACACTAACTTTGATTTGATGAACTCACACTTCTCCAAGTTGATCATCAACTTCTCCTCATGTAGCTTCTTGAAAAAAATATCAAGATGTTCCAAATGATCACTCCTTGTCTTGCTAAAAATTAGTATATCATCTAGATATACATCTACAAACTTGCCTATGTAGTCTTTGAGAACTTCATTCATGAGCCTCATGAATGTGGATGGGGCATTTGACAAACCAAATGGCATGACAAGCCATTCATACAGCCCTTCATTGATCTTGAAGGTTGTCTTCCATTCATCTCCTTCATGGATTCTTATTTGGTGGTAGCCACTCTTCAAGTCTATCTTGCTATAGTACTTGGTCTCACCTAGGCAGTTCATTAAGTCTTAAATCCTAGGGATAGGGAACCTATACATTATGGTTATCCTATTGATAGCCCTTGAGTCAGTACATAGCCTCCAAGTTCCTCCTTTCTTAGGTGCAAGTATGGTGGGTACAACACATGGACTTATACTCTTCCTAATTAGGCCTTGGTCTAGGAGCTCTTGTATTTGTCTTGCTATTTCCTCATTTTGTTGAGGGGTCATTTTGTAAGCAGCTTTGTTTGGTAGGGTGGCTCCTAGGATAAGGTCTATCCTATGACTTATGGCTCTTTGAGGGGGTAAGGTTGATGGTTGTCCATCACTTAAAATACCTTGGTAAGTCTACAATATACCTTGAGTCTCCTTTGGTAATTCAGTCTTCTTGGTCACCTTGCCTTCATCTCTCTCTCTTGGTTTCAACACCAATGCATAGCCTATGCCTTCACTCTCTTCCATGGTTTGCAAGAACTCTTTTTCACTCACCATAAGTACATTTGGACCTATTGTCTTCACCTCAACATCCTCCAACAATGACTATATTTTGAAGGTTACATTGTCCTTCTTGAAGGAATAGGAGTTCTTTCCTCCATCATGTATGGCTTGGTAGTCAAATTTCCATGGTCTACCTAGGAGGAAATGGCATGCATCCATAGGCAACACATCACATAAAAATTTGTCTTTGTACCTTCCAATGGAGAACTCCACCCATGCTTGTTCATTCACTAACACATGTTGGCCCTTGTTAAGCCAAGTGACCTTGTAAGGATTGGTGTGGGATATCCTTGTCAACTTTAGCTTGTTGACTACTTCCTATGACACAATGTTGTCTATAGAGCCTAAATCAATGATGACCCTACATACTTTCCCCATTATCTTGCATTTGATCCTAAATAAAGATCTCCTTTGTCTTGGCTCCTCATTCACCGGCTTCTTGATTAAAGTTCTCCTCATCATGAGGTTCTCTCCTTCCTTTGAATTCAGTGGTACCTCAGCATGCTTGTCTACTACATTGGACTCATCTTGAACTAAGTTAGTCCTCTTATCACCTCCTTGTGATTATCCACCTTTCTCCTGGCATCTATAGGCATGGTGCCCCATTTGATTGCAATGGTAGCACTTCATATTGGCAAAGTAATTGCCTCTTCCTCCTTGTGATGAACTACTCCTTCCTCTAGAGCTAGAACCTCTTCCTCTACCACCTCTACTTGAGCTTCCTTCTTGCTTCTCATGGAACTTTATCTCACCTTGAGCTCCTGAATCAGAACTTCTTCCACCATAGGCACCTCTTTGACCTCTACTATCCTTTCTCTTAGCTTTACCTTTAGAGGTTTCTTGCTTCCTCTTGCTTTTATCCTCTATCTTCAAGGTCATTTGATAGCATTTTTTAATGGATTTGAAGTTCACTAGGCTCATCTCTTCTTGAATTGACCATTTGAGGCCATTCAAGTATCTTGCAAGCTTGATGCTCTCTTCTTCAACCACCTTAGATCTCAAACATAGCTTTTGAAACTCCTCGGTGTAGGCTTGGACATCTAGTTCCTTTTGCCTAAGATTATGTCTTCTCCTCTGAAGTTGAACTTCATAATCATCAAGAAGGTAGGTTTTCTTCACCTTGGATACCATGCCCTTCCATGTCACAATAGGACCTTTTCCATCCTTTTCTCTCTCAATTTGTACAAACTTCCACCAAGTAAGAGTTGAACCTCTTAGTCTAGACTTGGCCACCACAAATTTTTGTGCCTCAAAGATACCATCACGTTCAAAATGGTTCTCAATGTTGTCTATCCAATCCACAACTTAATCTGGATCCATTTGTCCACTAAATAGTGGCACACCTTCCAAAGCTTTACCACTCAATGCTTTTAAGAATGCTCTTCAGGAAGAACAAGGTCAGGTGTTGGTGCTTCTTCCTCCAACTCTAATTCCTTCTCCCTTTCTTCTTTTTCTTCCTTTAGGTCAATCTTCTCTTTGACCTTATATGCTTTGTCTTGGACTTCACCTAAGAGCTACTCCATTTGAGCTAGTCTTTGCCTTAGCAATTTGTTATCCTCCTCTTGTTCCTCAAACTTCTTAGATAATTCAACATTAGTCACCATGGTTCTACCTAGTGTATTTTCTCCTACTAATTCAGGAGACTGCAACATCCACCACAAGCCTTATCAATTCAAGCTCTGATACCAATATGATGTATGGTAGCTCCAAGGTTTGCTTTCACACTCACCAAGAGACTTCACTTGTCTCCACTAGAATCCTATTCCTCTTTAGGATCTTCCAATAGGCTTAGCTAATTATCTAAGGCCTATACAAACTCTATTATAAGAGTCAAACAATTGAAGCTTCACCTTGAAGGACTAACACCATGTATTATGTTCTCTTTCTCCTCTACACTTAGATGGCTCTAAGTGTCAAATCTTCATAAACTTCAAACTTCATAGCAGGGACTTTCTCCATCATGAAATTATTCATATCCTTTCCAATTTGACTCATTTTGGAAGGATCTTTCATCATTTTTTCATCAGCATCACTAGTTCACCATTTCAGACCTTAGAAAGAGGCCTAATCCTTATAGCCTTTTGTAAAGGATTTTCCTCTATCTTTTCAAAACTTCTCAAACAACTTGCCAAACCAATTAGGGATTTGGATACCCTTTTGGCTTTCCTTGAGGATTCTACAACTTTTAGGGCCTGGAGGTCTTCATACACCCCCTTCCTACAAACAAGGACAAACCTGCCTAATTGACCTAGTTTTTAGGACAGTCTAAATCCTAATGGAAATCTTACTCAAAACAAAACCTAGATGATTGACATGACCTCAATATACATAGGATGGTTAAATGTGGTGAACACCTTCTCAAAAAAATCTTGGAGCAATACTGTGTCATACAACCCTGCATAAAGTCTTCAAATCTTCCACTGTCAAGCCTCTAATCGGACCTTCCTAGCTCACCTAGGGCTTGGCATTATAAATAGTAAACATTAGCATACAGACTCCTACCTCTATATACATAATTTATAATGGCCCCACTTTATGATTCATCCATTTCTTCAAAGTTTCCATGGTATAATCTCATGTGGGATCCATGAACTTAAAAACAGTCTCACAGAGACCAGTAAACTGTCCTAGACTAAACTATTTTTGCACAACCAGTATACTAACTCAAATCAACTAACTTCCTAAATAAAAAACACTTAAAACTTATAAAGGAACATTAATCAACCACTTGATCTAGTTTTTCAATCCATTCAGTATGATTGTCAACACAAAGACTCAATATGCTCACTGTAACCGTAGCAGAGCTCTATTCCCAAACTCAAAATATTACAACTGATGTCTCCAACCTTGAGATTCAAGTCTTAGCTATCCATTAGATGCCTTTTCCTTCATTTTAGGGCCTATTGGACAAGAATCATCTCCTAGAATTTAGGGAATCCGAGGATATCAAAGTTGCATGCAACATTTGCAATAAAAGCAAATGTTGTCATGACAACATTGTTACAACTTTTGGAAATTTCTTGTTAAGCCATGATCCTATTTCTTAAGATCTCTATCCTCATGAGATTTTGAGGAACCAACTAACTTAATGACCCTAAGGTATCATAATAACATCTTTTAACCACCTTTATGTGCCTAAGACACATTTAAGACTCTATCTCACTAACACCTATTAACACTAGGAATTGAAATAACAACTAACAATGGCTACTTAGTGACCTTAGTCCTAGTGACTAATTCACTTAGCACACATTGAAAATGACCTTCTAAGGTCTTTAAGAAAACTAATCTAACTTCTTGACTTGGCTAGAGTCAAGTACAAGCCAAAACACTTAACCAATGGAGGCTAGCTTAGGTGCTCCTGCACCAGAATCATGAGATGGAGTGATTTGATCTTGAAATGGAGGGGGATTATTGGATGGGAGTGAAAGAATATCTTCATGAAGTGGAGGATAAGTCAATTTTAAGGCTCGATATGGAAGGGGGTCATTGGATGGGGTAGATGGGATGGGTTCATGAGATGGAGGGGAGTCATGAATGGATGGGATAATAGGGATGTCTTGATCTTGATTAGGAATTGGATCATGAATTGGATTAAGAGGGATAAATGGATCTTGAGATGGATTGGAGGAATGGGATGGAGAGATGCTAAGATCTAGAGGAGGAGGAGAATCCATAGTAGCATGCTTTGGAACAAATTCTTGACATGTTTGGACTTGGGAGGATGATGGGATGGAGGAGGTGGAAGCTTCAACTCGAGTGAATGGAGGGGTGAAAGAATCATGAGACTTAGAAGATTTAGGTGTGTGGTGACTAGGAAGGAATGATGGTGAGTGCATGGCTTGTGGAGATTGGGTAGCTTTATTTAGAGGTGGGGACCTAAACTTCATTGTTATCTCATCATTCTATGCAAAGAAAAGCATGGTTTTGGATGAGAGATGGGGATGATGGATTTGGGTAAATGTGGGCGGATGAGATGGATTTCCCTTGTCAAAGGTAGAGGAAGGAGAAGAAATGTGAGATCTATTGGGATTGGATATGGCATGTTGAGGTGGAATAAATGGGGATATGGGACTGTTGTGGTAAGTGGGAGTTGGATTGTTTTGGTGAGTGTGCGAGTTAGATGAATGTGAGATTGGATTTGTGTGAAGTCGATCTTAATCCATGATGTTGAAATGAAGGTTTGGATTTGGATTAGAAGAATATGTGGATGAAGATTTGAATTAGGAGTATATGAAGTGAGATGTTTGAGGATGGATGAAATATGAACTTAGGACTAGGAGCAAGTTTGAACTTTATTTTTTATTTGAGAGGGCAGGGCCTCAAGGACTTTGATTTGATTTGATTTAATTGATTGATTGTGAGGGTAGCACCTCAAGGATTTGATTGATTTGATTTGGATTAAGGATTGGATTGATTGTGAGGGTAGGGCCTCAATAATTTGACTAATTTGATTTGGATTAAGGATTTGATTGATTGTGAGGGCAGGGCCTCAAGGACTTGATTGTTTTGATTTGGATTGATTAAGAGGGCGGGGCCTCAAGGATTTGACTGATTTGATTTGGATTTGATTGTGATTTTGGATTTGAAGGTTTGAGACAAACCTAGGTGGAAAAAGACCCTATGATGGTGCAAACAAAGGATTGATTTTGATGATGATCTTCTACTTGGAGATGGACTTGTGATCCCAAGAAAAATAGGATAGGATTAATGGGATTAATTACTTGAGACAGACTGGTGTTCTCAAAGCAATAATTTGATTAGATGTGTTTGCTAATGATGATGGTCTTTGTAACACTTTTGATTAAAATCTTTCAACCTAATATTGATTAAGGAATGCAAGATGAGATTTAATTTGATTAGTCTTGATTATGCTTGGATATGGGTCAATCAAGACAAGATTTGAAGAAAGTCCAAATGATGATTTTGCTCCTAAGTTAAAAGTGGAAGATTTAATGAAAATTTGTATTAGAAGATGATGTGGATATAGATTAGAATTAAGAATAAAAGAAATTTAGAAGATAAATGAGGGGTATTGGAAGACAATTGAATGGATTGAATGGGTGATTGATTTAGATGAAGAGGATAAATAGATTGAATTAGGATTTGATTAGAATGAACTTGACAAGGGGATTAGATTAGAAAGGTAATGATGTGATTAGATTATAAGGATGATGAATGATGAAATTGGATTAAGAAAGTAGATTTGATTTATGAAGGAGTACCAAGATGAAGATTAGGACCTTGATTGAATGATTGAGAAGAGGATAAAGATGACTTAGAAGAATTATTAGAATAATTAAGAAGGATGATAAAGTTGACTTAGAAGAAGTGATTAGGAGGATTAGAATAGAATAGGAAGGACTTAGAAGAAGTGATTAGGATGATTAGAAGAAGTGATTAGGATGATTAGAATAGAATAGGAATGACTTGGAAGAGTTGATTAAGATGATTAGGAATAGACTAGGAAGGACTTAGAAGAAGTGATTAAGATGATTAGAAGAAGTGATTAGGATGAGTAGAAGAAGTGATTAGGATTATTAGAATAGAATAAAAATGAATAGGATGATTAGGAATAGAATATGAAGGACTTGGAAGAAGTGATTAAGATGATGGGAATGATTAAGAAGAAAGATGATTAAGATGATTAAGAGATGAAGTGGAAGGATGAGTAGGATATGGAGGAATGTTTAAGGATGTAGAGGAATGATTTGGATGATTGAATTGGTATAGGAAGATGGCTAAGGATGTTATGGATGATTAGGAGATTATGAGTAGGATGATTAGAAGAGAGGAATGAATAGGATGATTAGGAGATTATGACTAGGATGATTAGAAGAGAGGAATGAATAGGATGATTAGGAGAGATTGGAGGAATGATTAAGAAGGTGATTAGGATAAGAAGTATGGATAAGGTGATGAAGTTGATAGATGGAAGAAGTGATGTGGAAATGATGTTGAAAGTTTGACTAAAGACAACTAACTTAACAAAATATTTTTTTTTGTTTTTTTTTACATGATATTGATTTTTTTTTGAGTTTTTGAGTTTTTTAATGTTTTTGGATTTTCAAACTTTATATATTTTTTTGGATTTTGAAAATTTTTTATGTTTTTTGGATTTTTGAATGTTTATGCTTTTTTGGATTTTTGAAATGTTATGATTGTTTTTGGATTTTTTATTTTAAAATGCAAAGCAAACAAATGAAATTATAGACAAGCACAATTGCTAAGGATTAATTCAGATGGTGTGTCCCCTTTTGGCTACAAATGGGGAAGGTTTTAAATATTCAAGCACATCAAACACACCAACAATCCTATTGAGGCTTCAACTAGGATATACAAGCTCGACTAGGGGAGTGTCCTCGATATACACAAGGTACGTGAGGCCCAAATCCGTAGATGAAAGAGAATAATGTCACACAGTCCGGAGGAGATGGTAACCCAAATCTCCACCTTCACTTCCCAAAGGTATAAATTTCTTTGGGGCTTAGCTAAGAGTGACAAGATTCTACTTCCAAGAGAGGTGTCTTTGGATTCACCTCCCGCTATTTATACTCCAACGGAACACGGGAGTTGAAGTCATCCCTTGAGGTGATCAAATCCCCATGCAGGCCTCCTAAAAAGAAAATAAGACAACTTATTTCTTGTGCACTCAAGATCACCCGAAGGCGCGAGAGGAGAGAATACGTACGTGGCCTTGGGGTTTAAAAGACAGTTGTTCTTTTTAATTCCAAACCCAAATGTGAAGGTTAATTTTAAGCCCAATTTGCAAATGCATGGAAAACACTTCAAATAGAACGTCTAAAGCTAAAAATTATTGCAAAATCAAATTCCTTGCATTTTTCTAACAATTTTTTTTTAAAAATCACTAAAAATCACTTTCATATGCAAGAGTTATGATCATTTGAAGACTACCAAGGAAGGCTGAATTTGAACGCATGCACCTGATTTTCAATGAGGAATTTGATAAAATAGTTTTTAGATCTGGATAGAGGGTTGAATCATCTTTTTGGTGCCTTTTAAATAGTCCAAAACGGAGCTCGTATGTGGAAGTTATAAGCATTTTCGATTGTGAAGTAGCTCCTTTATGGCTTGCAAGGAAGAAAGAGGCTTAAATAAGCCCATTGAAGTTTAGCCCCTGGGTCCCACATGACCACAGGCTAGAGAATAGGGGGTTGAACATTTAGCAGAGCCCCTAGTCGTCCATATGACCAAGAGCTAAATCCCTGCAAAACAAAACAAAACAATATTAAGCCCTCATTTCAAAAATTGATATTTAAAATAATAAAGAAAGATTGCAATTTTGATTAAAAATAACATAAAAAATGAAATGCACATTTTTTTTATTTGTTTATTTTGAGGAGGCGGGGTTATGTGAATACACAGTCCCGTGTGGACTGCGGTATCACAGTCCCACAGGGGGTTGTGGTATCACAGTCCTGCTAGGGTTGTGATATTATAGTCCCACGAGGGGTTGTGGTAGCACAGTCCCACACGTAGGCTGTGTTATCATAGTCTCGTGGGGACCCTTTTTTTTAATTTTTTTTTTAAAAAGAATTT
The DNA here is from genome assembly GCA_027943335.1 of Chamaecyparis obtusa. Classification (NCBI taxonomy): domain Eukaryota; kingdom Viridiplantae; phylum Streptophyta; class Pinopsida; order Cupressales; family Cupressaceae; genus Chamaecyparis; species Chamaecyparis obtusa. Next base: position 904,255 of record BSBK01005351.1, read on the forward strand.
TGTTTTATGATTTTTTTATTTATTAATATATATATTTAATATGTATTAATATACACATATATTTTTGTATTATTATTATTTTTTAATAATTTTCAAACATATATGTATATATATATATTAAAAATATATATACAAATATATATTTTTAAAAAAATATATAGAGAGAGAATGAGATTTTTTTTTTGAAAGATATAGACTAATACAAACAAAAGTAAGATATATTCAATGTATATACTCCTACAATTTCAAATAGTAAAATGAACAAAGCATGAGGAGTAATATATCAACACTCTTCTCTTGAGTGCTTTAAGCACAATGATGAGGCTCTTCACTTGATTTGAGGCTCCTTATGAAACTTGATCTCCAAATGAAAGCTTTCAACCTACAAGCTTGAAAAATAAAAAACACACTCAAAGCCACATTAGTATGTTAGTTTGAACCCATGAAGTGGGTCCCACCGGGCATGCCCAAATGTATTGCATAAAAAAGAATAAACTTTAAAAAACTAAGTTTATCCTAACATATCCTATGCAAACCTCAAAATATGGAAAGCAAGCATGTAAATGTGATGAATAAAATTAAGAAACTAACTTAATCTATTCAACATGAAAGTAATGCAAACCTCCCAATATGAAATGAAGAAAATATGTTTGATGTTGTTGTTAAGGGTATGTGGTTGCTCAAATCTTGCAACATGACAATGCATGAAAAATGCTTATGGAAATGAGGAGAGAGCTCTCCTTTTATAGAATTTTGAAGGAAATGGATGGTTGAGATTAAAAGTTGGATGAAGGGTCAAGATTGCATAGGATTAGTGAGGTGGCCATGAGGTGGAGGCCAAGTAGATGCCATGTAGATGACATGTGGATTAGGGTTTGACCATTCAAAGGGGGAAAGATTCTCACACATGTGTGAAAAATCTTTGAAAGTGACATGTCCATGACAAATTGTAAGAGGGTGTAAGAAGGATAAAGTTGCTCACACATGTGTGAGCAACTTGAGAAAATGATGGCTCAATGACAAAGGTCAAGAGATGTAAGAGGATGGGAGAAGAAAGGTTGCTCACACATGTGTGAGCAACTTTGGAAAATGACATGTCAATGACATGGGTCAAAAGGTGGAAGAGAAGGGGAGAACCAAGATTTTGGAAAGTGACATGTCAATGACATGTGGGAGACAAGTGTGTAAGGGTCTATAAGAGTTTGTAAGAGTCACATGTGACTTAGGTTTGGATTAGGATTTCTTAATCCTTCAATTAAGGTTGTGCAAATGATTAGGATGGGATTAAATGAGAGATAAGGATTAATTAGTGGGAAACTGGGTTGACTTGGGTTAGAAGGATGGGTTAAGTTATGGAAGTGAGGTTAGGTGACGGTTAAAGTTAGGATCCATGTGCTCAAATAGAATTAAATTTAATATTTAATTCCAAGTGGGTTAAAAGGGGATTAATTAAGTAAACAAGATCATTTACTTAATTAAGTGGAGGATTGGGATGAGGGGAAATGGAATAGGATAAAATTAAATAAATGTAAATTTATTTAATCAACGATGGGATAAAGAGAAGTGTAATTAAATAAATGTGAATTTATTTAATTAAGGTAGAATAAGGCTAAAATTAAGTAAATAATAAACATTTATTTAATTGGCTAGAATAAGGGTAATTGTTAGGACAATTTTAGGTGTCTACAGTTATTAACTAAGTACTGCAAGTACACATTTAATGAATTTAAGAAATGAATGCTTCTAAATCTAAAAATTCCATTCAAGAATTAGATTTGAAACTAAAAAAATGATATGAAGTGTAAGACATGTTAGGATTGCTAAAATGAAATAGTGGGAGAATGAGATTCTTAGCTTAGAAATATAAACTAAGAACTAAGGTGATCACTATTCCATTTTGTTTCATTAGGGAATGACCAATTAGGCCCAACCTTAGCCCCTTAGTGGAACCAGACACATGTGATTAATAGTTCTCTTTTGAATGTTGACTAATTAGATGAAAATGATAAATGATGCAAGAACTAGGTAGAATTCTATGAAATTCACCAAAATCAGCATAAATAGAAAGATCAAGAACAATAATGTAATTTATTAGACCAAATCCAGAAATGGGATATAGAAAGAAATCCATGTCTACATTTTGGTCTTGAAATTCATGTTCTATTTCAATAGGAAAGAGGTGTCTGAGTCAAATTTAGTGAGTGGATTCCATATCAAGATGTTTTATAAATTGTCCTCCTGAAATTTAAATGAAAAAATGTTGATCAATATAGAAAATTGAAAATGACCAATATTTTTGGTTTGTTCAAAATCTAGAATTGTGCATCTTAATTCATTCTCTACAAATTCACCACTCTTTTTTGTGATTTTTGGAATTTACACACATAAAATAGAGGAAAAGTGTTAGGCTATATAGTGGCTTTCAAAATTCAAACCATAGGTAGGTATTAATCTCCATTACAACAATGATTTCTTATAAAAGAGTGCTTACCTTGTAATCACCTAAAATTTGTCTAGTAGAACCCAAGCCCCTAATTTTGATCAAATTGCCTCAAATAAAATCCTAAATGTCAAAGACATATTTACTAGACACAATTGTGCAGAGTAACCCCAAAAATCTCCTTGGCATAATTAAATCAAAAAATCAAAAAACTTATATCAAGCTTATACTATGGTCTAATTTCTAGAGCTTGTATATTTATTTAATTTCTATAACATTTCTTTTGATATAAAGTTTCTATACTTTTATTAAAAGAACACATTCACATGTGTGCACATACTTAATCCTGATTAATTAGCAATTAAAAAGGAATTTTGCTTTCAAAATTGCTATTTTATCTTATCTTACCTAACATCTCTTTTGCCTCTTAATCCTCACCACTCATCTCTACCTAACCTTACATCTCCCTTATTCTCCTTTTGCCTCTTCATCTCAACCGCACATTCTTTTGCCTCTTAATCTCCACCCTCCATTCTTGAGACAATTCATTTAAGGAAGCTCTTCCTTGGTTCAAGGGTCCCAATCTTGATCATTTTGCATCTTAGTCTTTTGCATTCTTTCTTTCTTGCATTCTTAGATTACAATATTGTTATTTGAATTCCTAGCTCTTAGTTGCTTTCATTTACATGCTCATAGCTCTCATGCATTCTTAGTTCACTTCATTTCTTAGCTTAATCTTGCATTGTTAATCTAGTTTACTTTCTTTCATTGTTTATGTTAGATCACTAAGAGGGGGGTGAATCAGTTAGTTCTAGTTATCCTACAGTCCCAAACTCCCAAATGTATATATTCAAACTTTTCAAACAAATAATCAACTCGATAATCTTGTCAACAATAATTTTTTGTTCATTTATCGAATACTAGTAAATTCTATACTGTGTTTTACCGATTAGTCCTGAGATGAAATGTGTAAAGTAAAATAACAATCAAATCACATCAAATAACACATAACACAAGGATTTTAATGTAAAAACCCTGCTAAGGGAAAAAAACCACTTGGGACTAGTAACCCAAAATATTTCACTCTTATGAAGTGAGCTCAGTTAGGAGCCAACCCTATTAAAGGTTACAAAACACACTGTAAGGTGTGACCTTGTTAGAAGATTTATCACTAACAGTTATCCCTTGACCAAAATTCACTATGGGGTCAACAAGAAAACAATCAACATTCATGGAATGTCATATTGAAATACAAAGAAGATTGTTAAGTCCACTCGGTTAAGAGATTTAGCTATAAAAATGGTTAAATTGATACAGTAATGATATGATTCAAATACAACTATGAATTGCATATTTTGAGATCTATGTTAAGCTCATAATACCTCCTCTAATCAATAATTGATTCAATCCTTCATATCCTCCATCATATTCAGCCCAGTGAATAATACCCTGATGCTCGGTAATGCCAACAGTTCAGCTCAGTTCTGTTTGTAACCTGTTTGATCAATGGTGCATGAAAAATAGTCCTTTCACGTGATTTCTCCTATAATTTCAATAATCTCTAGACTTAATAATGAATCTCATGTCTCTTTAAATAGACGTCATAAACCATTTTCATCTCATCCATTAGATTTTGCCTCTTAATCTCCACTGTTCATTTTGTCGTTTCAAGCTTCCTCGGTAGTTGTATCAATAACACGTTTCAATCTCTTCCATTCGATTATCTCTGAATTTTGTCAGTCATTTTATCTTCATAACAAACTCTATCTCTTACCTCAAAATCATAAGCATATGCCAGCTCATCTATTTCAATCATTTGTTATAAACTTTATTTCTTCTTTCACTCAGTGAATATAGAATGTGTCAGTGAATAATAACTTGGTTATTACTGATACTCGGTATACACAACACTAGCTCAGTGTATACATAAATCTTCAATTACCGACCACATTAACTTGTTTAATTCTGATATCCACTACATAACAATTTCATGTAACATGCTCAAGTCAACAAAATGATACCATAGACTCATCAATAAGTTACCCTATGTATACCTTAGCTATATCTCAATATCCATCTCATCTTCATGTAGATATCTCATTCCTTCATCATTTTCTTCTTCAGATGTTTGTAACTATCATGATAAGTATAGTCAAAACTAGTTGACATCAATGACAACATATTGACTTATTTAATCATCTTACATGTCACTTTAGTAGCTCGGTGACCTCCTGAATCTTCATCAAGATATTCAATTAGTTGTATGTTAACAATCTCTCCCTTTGGCATTGATGGCAACACAATATGAAATATTCCATAAAATACCAAACATCTATTCTACAACTCTATAGATAAATGTTGTAGCTCGGTAAGCTCTCCCTATCTTGAAATTTAATATGTTTAAATACTACACAACATTTAATGCAGACTCTCCCTACGGATTTGATCTTCTTCATTTCTTTGATTACTTCTTTCCCTTCTGGATAGATAATAGACTTTCTCTCCCTTTCATGTTCTTTCTAACTAATATTTCATTGATTCTCTTTCCATTTGAATGATATTTCATATGAAATCCTTATCTCCCTTTGACAACAATGCCAAAAGAAAATAAATAGCTCTGAAGTAGCCAAAATGTTATCTTTGTTCTTCGGTCCAGATCAAGTACCTTCATGTACTGATATGCAGTGTACTTTGTTCATCTCTTTCACAACCTTAGGAGTTCTAAAGTGTAAGCAATTTGCATCAACATCATTTGTTTTTCTAATAAAGTATAGGTTGATGCAACCTCTTGATCACCTTAGTGAAAGATAGATAGGGGATAGACCCCTAGTCCAGTCCTCAAGTACTCAAATGTATCCTTCGATAAGCGTTTAGTAAATATGTCTGTAAGTTGTTCTTTAGACTTCACAAACTCTAGTTTCACTTATTTTTCTTGTACTTGCTCCCTCAAATAGTGATATTTAATAGATATGTGCTTTGTCTTAGCATGCACCACTGGATTCTTAGAAATGTTTATAGCACTTTGTTGTCACAATATATAATCACTGAGTCGGCGATCCCCTCATTCATTCCTTTCAACAATTGTTTGATCCATGCAATATTTGAACAATTAGCAACAATAAAAACATACTCTTCTTCAATAGTTGACTGAGAAATACATGCTTTTTTCTTGCTTATCCAAGTAACTAATCTTTCTCCCAAAAATAATTCTCCATCGGTAGTACTCTTCCAGTCATCTATATTTCTAGCCCAATTTGCATTAGTGTAAACTTGTAGTTCAACATTGTCTCATTTCTTGTACCATAAACCATAATTTTCTATGTTCTTCAAGTATCTCAGAATCCTCTTAACATCATTCATATGTGCTTCCTTAGGATTAGCATAAAATCTAGCTACAATACCAACAACATGTGCAATATCAGGTCTACTATGCACAACATATATCAGTTTACTAATCATTGATCTATATAGTGTCTGATTTACCTTGGTTGATTGATCATTTTTTGTCAATTTGCATCCTATGACCATCAATGTCCCTATTGGTTTTGAGTCTTCCATACCAAATCTCTTCAACACTTCCTTGATGTATTTTGATTATGTAATGAATATACCTTCACTCTCTTGTAGTATTTGCAAGCCAAGAAAGAATTTAATCTCTCCAAACATTGACATTTCAAATTCCTTTCTCATTTCAGCAGCAAAATATTTACAAATATTATCATGTCCTCCAAATATAATATCATCAACAAAGATTTCAAAAATAAGTATATTATCATCAGTTCCACCTTTCAAATATAAATTTTTATTGTCACTTGTTCTCACAAATCCAATACTAATAAGATATGCATGTAGTCTTTCATACCATGCTCTTGGTGCTTGTTTCAATGCATACAATGCTTTGTGCAATTTACATACCATGTTCTTCTTATTTGGATCAACAAAAACTTCAGGTTGTTCTATGTAAACCTCTTCCTCAAGTATCCCATTTAAAACTATAGATTTAACATCCATTTGATATACTTTAAATCTTTTGTGTGTAGCATATGCAAGTAGTATTCCAACTCCTTCAAGCATAGCAACTGGTGCAAAATTTTTACCATAATCAATACCTTTTTCTTGTGCATATCCTTTACAAACAAGTCTTGCTTTGTTCCTAGTGACTTCACCATTCTCATTTAACTTTTTTTTGAATATCCATTTGGTTCCAATAACATTTTGTCACTCGGTCTCAGTACCAATGTCCATGTTTTGTTTTTCTTTATCTGCTCAATTTCTTCATTCATGGCTTTAATCCATTCCTCATTCTCAAGTGTGTATCTAACATTTTTAGGTTCAAATTCACAAACTAAACATGTGTTCTGTTTCCACTTACTTCGTGTCATCATGCCAACTTGCCTGTCTCCAATAATTTGATTATGTGGATGGTGTCTTCTCACAAATTTAGCTAATACTTGCTCTCTTCTTTGTTCATCAGTCGGTGCAGGATCAATTTCTTCCTCAGTAGCATCTTCTTGATTCTTAGTCTCTATAGACTAATGCTCAGTGTCTTTATTATGTTGCTTGGTAGCTTCTACCTATTTCTCAGGTAGAAGGTCATGTATCTCAATGAATGTATATCTATTGTAGTCTTCTAGTTTGTTCCTGGTTTCTTCATCATTTTTCTCAACAAGCTCATCAACTCTCACAGTAGCGATTTCAATCATTTTGTTAGAAACCTTATTCAAACATTTGCAAGCTTTTCTCTTAGTAGAATATCTCAAAAGTATTCCTTCATCACCTTTAGAGTCAAATTTTCCATTTCTATCATCTTTCAGAATGTAACATCTACTTCAAAATTTTTTGAAATAACTTACATTAGGTGTGTACCCAAACCATAGCTCATAAAGTGTCTTGTTTGAATCTTTCTTCAGTTGTACTCGGTTCAATGTATATATGATAGTGCTAACAACTTCTCTCAAGTATATTTATACAACATCTTTTTCAATCATCAGTGTTCTAGCACAATCAACTATAGATTTTTTTCTCCTTTCAGCAATACCATTATGTTGTGGTGTCCTCAGTGTAGAAACCTATCTTTTAATTTCATGCTCATTACAATAGTGAATTCATCAGAAATAAACTCACCTCCTTTATCTGATCTTAAGCATTTTAACTCTTTTCCACTTTCCTTTTCCACTTTAGCTTTATACCATTTAAATATTTTGAAAGCTTCAGACTTCTCCTTCAAAAACATAACTGTCATCATCCTAGAGAAGTCATCAACAAATAAAATGAAATATTTGTCACCATAATAACTCTGGGTTCTCATAGGACCACACAAGTCAGTGTGTACCAACTCCAAAATAACTTTAGATGAATAGTTCTTGCTCTTAAAACTAGATTTTGTCATTTTCCTTTCTGACATTGATTTCACATTACATGGTCAGGTTTAGTTAAGCTTGATAAGCCTCTAACTTTTCTTTTCTTACTAATCTTAACCATGTTATAAAAATTCACATGACATAGCCTTTTATGCCACAACCACACATCTTCAATTCTAGCCATTAAACAAGAAGTTTCAACATTGTCAAGATAGAATAGATTACCTTTGGATTGTTCACCAGTACCAACCAACTTTCCTATTTCATCATAGATCTTCACCTTCCTACTTTTAAATGCAACTCAGTGACTTGAGTTATTCAATTGTGCTAAACTTAACAAGTTATAGTTAAGTCCCTTCACCCAATATGCATTTTCACATTTAATCTTATTGTTCAACATGATAGATCATTTTCCATTTACTTGACAAGGTGTATCATTTCCCATTTTAATAGATCATCCATTATAGTGTTCAAGGTATTCAAATTTTTCATCATGGCCAGTCATATGATGTGTAAAACCACTATCAATAATCCATGTATCATTCTTGCTAACTTTAGAAATGTATACACTTTAAAATGGCTTCATTAATTAATTAAATATTTATTATTTAATTGATATTGACTTGATAAATTAATTAAATATTTATTATTTAATTAATAATTATTTCCTCTATTTATTAAATAGGTTATTCAATTTATTTAGTAAATTCATTATAGTCTATTCCTCTATCCTAAGTCTTCTAATTAGTCTTATTAAAGTGATTTAATTAAATATACAATCACCTAAATATGACTAAGTCCCTTAGTCCACCTCACCTACCTAGTCACCTGACACACCACTTTGGCTAAAATAAATAATTATTAGTAATTATTTATTGATAATTATCTTTACCCACACATGTCCTATTCTTAAGGGTTATGTGGCCTCATAGGACTTAGTCTCATGACCACATGTCCTTTCTTAAACCAAGTTAAGAGACAATCCCTATTTCTAAGGGGCTTCTCAAGCCACCTCTAAGGGTCAAAGGTGACTCATGGGACACTTGTACAAAGAGTCCTCATGAGGAAAAGGTCTTTCCCTCTTTCTCTCTTTGGTCTTTGTGAGACACTTGACATGTGTCTTTCCCTTCCACCTTGTTCTCCTTCATGTCAATGTGAGAGGAACATCATCCCTATTCTTCCTCTCACATTCCAACTACATCCCCCTTTCTCTCAACTCCTTCAACCAAGTCAATCCTAGCCCTAGGATCTTCCACCTTTCATTCTCAACCGTAGGATTGTGCCACCTAGGCCTAGATCCTCCAAAAAGCTATAAAAGGAGCCTCATTTCCCCTTTGAGAGATAATAGCTAATAGTGAATAGGAAATCAAGCATTCAAACAATAGGCAATCAAGCAATCAAGCATCCAAGCACTCATTATCAAGCATATTCATATCATTTTGTGAAGCATCCACATTATCATCATCATCTCATTTGCATAATTAGGATTTAGTTTTGCGTTCAATCATTCAATCTCCACACTTTGGTATCATCTTGGACAAAGGAGCTTCAAATTGGAAATCTGAGAGCTCAACACATCCGAGAAATCAAGGCTAGGAGGGCAATGGAGACAAGCTACATGGTAGGTGAAGGTAAAACCTTGTTTTAGCTTCATTTTTAATTGTATTCTTCATTTTTGTTTGCTAATTAGTTAGATTTATTAATCTTAGAATAGTTAATTTATCATTTAGAGTAGCTAGTACAGCTAATTTGCATACAAGAAATGAGTATTATTTCAACATACATTTCTTCTTCTTCTTAATCTTCTTTCAAAGCTACAAATACCACCTCAATGTCTTCATCAGTGTCGGTGTCATCATCATCATCTCCAACTAGGTAACAAGCCTTCTTGCCTTTGTCTTTGTAGTCTCAGTTGTTTCTTCTGTCATACTTTTGATTTCCTCTATTTTCTTGGTTATCTCTTTTGTCAGACTTTCTTTCACCAGATTGGTCATTTTCTCTACCATCTCCTTTCTTTTTTGGACATCTAGCTACAATATGGCCAATTTCTTTATAGTTAAAACATGCTAAAGGTAATTTCTCTTTATACCTTTACCTTTCTACAACCTTCTAGCCATAAGTGCTTCAAGTTCATCAAGTTCATCTTCATCACTGTCACTGTCACTTTTATTTCTTATCATATGTTTACTGCTTGATTTTCCAATTTTCAAAGATGACATAAATGTTGACTCAACACTCGGTACAATACTATTATCAAAATTATTTAACTCAAAAGTAGTCAATTTATCGATTAGACTATCAAGTGTAAGAACATTACCCAATGCAGATCTCATTTCATGAATTACAGAGATTCTAATAGCATAAACAGGCAACAAAGTTCTAAGAATTTTACTCACAATAGTATCTTCATCAATAATACCTCCTGCTCCTCTGATAGCATTGACAACCTCCTTGATTTGGTTATTGTACTATGAAATGTTTTCTCCTTCCTTCATCTTCATGTCATCAAATCTACCTCTAAGACTTTCAGCTTTTTCCCTCAACACATTTACATCTCCTCCATGAACTAGTGCAAGTTTGTCCCACATTGCTTTAACATTTGTGTATGTCTTCACATCTTCAAATTCACCATCTAATAAGGAAACAACAATCTCTATCATTATCATGTTATGTTCATGTCTATCTCTCAGTTGATCAACTGTCAAAGGACCAATAGATGATTGAATGTAAGCATTGTCCAAGTAAAATATTGCAAATTCTCCAATTCGAGGTATATGCAACCTCATTTTTCTTTTCCATGTCGAGAAGTTGTCTTTTTTCAGCTTTGGCACCTCTCTCTTATACATCTTGTGATCTTTAGCTCAAGTCCTTAAATCTTCCTTCCAAACACACAAGCTCTGATACCAATTGTTAGATAATTGAGAGGGGGGGTGAATCAGTTAGTTCAAACTATCCTATAGTCCCAAACTCCCAAATGTATATATTCAAACTTTTCAAACAAATAATCAAATCAGTAATCTTGTCAACAATAAATTTCTGTTCATTTACCAAATACCAGTAAATTCTATACTTTCTTTTACCAATTAGTCTTGATATGAAATGTGTAACGTAAAATAACAATCCAATCACATCAAATAACACATAACATAAGCATTTTAACGTGGAAACCTTGCTGAGGGAAAAAACCACCTGAGACCGGTAACCCAAAATATTTCACTCTTTTGAAGTGATCTTGCTTAGGATCCAACCCTATTAAAGGTTACAAAACACATAGTAATGTGACCTTGTTAGAGGATTTATCACTAATAGTTCTCCCTTGACCAGCATTCACTATGGGGTCAACAAGAAAATAATCAACATTCATGGAATGTCATATTGAAATACAAATAAGACTGTTAAGTCCACTCGATTAAGAGATTTAGCTATAATAATGGTTAAACTGATACAATAATGATCTTATTCAAATACAACTATGGATTGCATATTTTTAGATATATGCTAAGCTCATAATACCTCCTCTGATCAATAATCTATTCAATCCTTCATATCCTCCATCATATTTAGCTCGATGAATAATACCCTGACGCTTGGTAATGCTTGTAGTTCAACTCGGTTCTATCTATAACCTGTTTGATCAGTGGTGCATGAAAAATAGTCTTTTCACGTGATTTCTCTTGCAGTGTCAATAATCTCCAGACCCAATAATGATTCTCATGTCTCTTTAAATAGATGTCATAAACCATTTTCATCTCATCCATTAGATTTTGCCTCTTAATCTCCATCGTTCATTTTGTCACTTCAAGATTCCTCGGTAGTTGTATCAATAACATGTTTCAATCTCTTCCATTAGATCATCTCAGAATTTTGTCAGCCATTTGATCTTCATAAAAAAATCTATCTCTTACCTCAAAATCATAAGCATCTTCCAGCTCATCATTTTCAGTCAGTTATTATAAACTTTATTTCTTCTTTCACTCAGTCAATACAGAATGTGTCGGTGAATACTAGCTCGATTATTACTGATACTCGGTATACACAACACTAGCTTGATGTATACATAAATCTTCAATTACTAACCACATTAATTTGTTCAATTCTGATCTCAATTACATGAAAAAATCATGTAACATGTTCAAGTCAACAAAATTATGCCATAGACTCATTACTAAGTTACCCAATGTATACCTTATCCATATCTCCATATCCATCTCATCTTCATGTAGATATATCATTCCTTCATCATTTTCTTCTTCATATGTTTGTAACTGTAGATGCCTAAAATGCCTTTGACAAATAAAAATATTTTATTTTCCAAAAATCCCTGATGACATCATCATTAATTATTTATTTATTTAATTAATTAATTACTATTTATTGTCATTATCCCTTATCCTATTTTAATTAAAGACATTTAATTAAAGAACCCTAGCCAAAAGCATTTAAATCAAAATTTGAATGATTTTCCCTCCTATTTATTAATCATTAATTAATAAATAATGTCACAAACCTTAAATATATTTAATATTTATTTTAACCCTAAAACCCTAGAATCTTCTAGAAAACCCTAAACCCTCCTAAACTTTCCTACACCTTTCCTAAAACCTACTTAGAAGGTGATTCCTAACTTTCTTAGCCTAATCTAGTCTCTTTTGACTTTTGGTCAACACCCCTCATTAATGAGCCTTGCAAACTCATTAATAGCCTCTTACACCCTCATTAAGGCTCTTACAACCTCGTAATGAAGCCCATGTCTCTTCTTTCATCTTGGTCTCCTAGGCACACTTCCCTAGTGTTTCTCACACATGTGTGACCAACCCTTAACCCTCATCCATCTAACCTTACTTCTAACTCAACCATTAACCTTACCCCTAACCCTAAATCTGACCCTAACTCCCCTCCCTAACCCAAGGCCTTAGCCAAAATCCTATAAATAGTCTCTCTTCCAAGAGAAAATTATTAGCTTAGTTCGTATCTTCCATGCATTTTTATCATGTTCATTTCTATCTAGATCATCTTAGTATTTAGCATAATTGTTAGATTTCATTATCTTTTATGCTTTTTAACTCATCAAAGAATAGTTTAATGGATTAACCTTGTTCATTATTGAGATTTTATAATTATTTTTACATCACATCACACTTCATTCGACTTAAAATCAATCTAGTATACTCATTTTTAGCTTAATTTGCATTTGAGCTTCATTAGGCTCCTTGAGGCTCGAGGGGAAAATCGGGTATTCTATACTTGATTTTGTGCCACTATGGGTTTCTCATGGTCCATATTTGATCCTAATCCTTCCTCATATTCATTAGGGATATTCTCCAAGTGTTTCGAGAGCACACCCACATCCCTAAATCGAGAGCAAATCAAACGATGACATGGTGCTCCCGTTTAAGCTCTATCTGAAGTGTCTTTGCAAATAGTTTTACTATATGTTATGAATATGCTATTGGTATAATTTTTTAATGTCTACGCTTGTTCTGAACAGGTTAGGTGTTCTCTAATCACATTTTGGCATGCCCGATGGGACTCCACATGCTTTTAAACTGCATTTTTAGGGGTTTTTTGGCATAAAATTCACTTTTTAACACCTCCCAGATAAATTTTGTTGTAGGTTCATATGAAAATTCATCCTTTGCATGTATTTTTGTGTTTTTAGGGCCCACGTGTCATATGGGTAGTGCCCAATAGTCATTTGGGCTATTTTTCATGTTTTTAAGGTATTTTTTAGGGGTTTTTGGGCCAAAAAATCACTTTTTAACACCTCCCAGACAAATTTTGTTGCAGGGTCATATGATAGTACAGCCATGGCATTTATGTGCCCAAGTGTTCATATGGATAGTTCCCAATAGTCATTTGGGCCATTTTGCATGTTTTAAGGGTATTTTTTTCCCATTTTTGCCACATTTTAGCTCAAATATCGTATGGGTTGTGCCCAAATATCATATGGGAGCTCATAAAATGTCGTACGATACTGTAACTCAAAATATATCTGGTATTTAATCTCATATTGGAAGCAAAGGGCTTGTATGAATCCCTAAACTTGGTTTTTATTGACTTTTTGGGCTTGTTTGGGGATCCTAGTGACCCTAGGCTTCAAACTTGTAATTTATGACATCATACTCTTGCAAGTACTTCATGGAGGCCAAGATAATCATCAAAAAACTAAAACCTTAAGGCTCATGAACCTTCTTGAATTTTTAGGAACCTAAAAACTTCACTTGGTTGGCTTAAAAAGAACTTCTATTCACTCTTAATGCCTAAAATGAAAAAAACTGCATATTATTCCTAAACATTTCCTAATCAATCCTAAAACATCCTAATCATTCCTAATTGATCCTAAAGCAATAAAAATCTCTTCTAATGTCTTTATTTTGGCTAAAAGGGACTTCATTCACGCAACTTAAGGGTTTTAGGGTTCTTTTATGCAAACTAGGAACACTTCAAAATTTCAGTGCTTAAAAAAGGACTAAAACTGCATCTCATTCCTAATCAGTTCCTAATCAATCCTAAACCATCCTAAATGTTCCTAAATCATTCCTAATGCATTGTTCCTGGTTAAAACAATCTTCTTTTTCAAAATCTTTAATGTTTTCAAAGTTTCATGCACTCATAAAGCATTCTAGGAACACCTCTTTTTGGGCCTAAAAACTAAATTCTAAAGCGCAAAATCTTGAATGAACCTAAAGAAATGAATCAAAATATTCCCATTTGAGTCCTAATTAAACACAATCTTGAATTCATAAAGGGAAATCAAAGCACATTTATGATTTCAAAGTTCAAATTGGGAACCTAAAAACCACAAATCCAATCTCGAATGCTCAAAGCTAAAACTCTTGCAAATCATTTTAGAGCTTTTTATTTTCAAGAAATAAAAAAATAAAATCCTAAACACATATTCTTGAAAGTCATAGAATATAACACTTAAAGATCAATTTGGAAAATAAACTCTTCATGATGTGCATTTAGGAGTCTTTCAAATTTCTACAAATCCTTTTGATGAAGGGTGCTCCCCTTAATACCACAAACACATAATAGAAATAGAGAAACAACAACAACAATATGCAAGAATAGAAAATTGGCTTCTTATTATCTCCACAAATGTGGAATTACAAACTTTCAGAATTACAATATGTAAAGCCACATGGGCATTCCCTTACAATATTCTATAGGACAAAGCCTCGAATCAATACCCAGACCTACTACCCAGAACTGCCCTAGACAACACTACGGGCCTTCTTTATATAGGCATTTTCCACTGCCCAAGAAGGTTCCAGAAATTTAGCCCTTAGGGCCGACCAAACTTAGAATTATTTTATTTTTTAATTTATTACATCAGAGTTGGCTCAAAATAACTTTTGAAACTTGAACACAAATTTTGAAGGAAAATTATTTTCTGCCATTTCAAGTGACCCAACTTCCAGAGACCATATGTCATCACCAGTTGAACCAATTGACTATTATAATCCCATTTCAAAAAGGCCACGAAGCTCTCTACAGGCTTGACTCGTGCAAGTTCCTGTCACCCAAGTTTTCGACCTCATACAGAGCCTCTAAAGCCTTCAAAACTGAGTTCAAAGTTTCTGTACCCTGCTACCAATACTGAAAATCTTCAATATCTTCAAAACTAGACCTGATCTAGCCATGAAATTTTACTGGCAGGCTGATATGACTGAGATGAACCTCCACATGTAAAATCAGAACATTCTGAGATTTATGACCAACTTACTAAAAACAACAAGTTTCCATAAATAGCAGCTATATAGAAGATAGCCCTTATTGAATACAAAAACATAAATATTTTTGGGTGATGCAAGATTGCTCTTACACCCAAGATGCTCCTACATCACCTTTAAATCTAAGTTATGTAAAATGGTTGAACTTGAACAAGTTCATTTTTTCTTATATAGGGTAAAATAATGTAAGGGCGTGTTGTGTTCACCAAAATGTAAATTATATAAATGGATGTGGTTATGATGATGTGTGTGATGGAAAATATTGTAAAAATAAAAAATAAAACCTAAATACTTATCTTGAGGAGTGGTAGATTCAGAAATCACTATTTTCTGATGCTTGTACTCAATTTCTAGAAATTCTACATTTGCATTTGGCCTGAAAACACAAAAATAGAGAAAACCCAGAAACCTTCTGTTATTCTGAGAAAGGTCAACCGTGACCCAAAACAGGGGTAAGATCTTACCCCGGGGCACAATCTTACCCCTAAAAGTTGACCTTGACCTACACTGTTCCAATGGAAAATTTGTTCGTGAATCCCAAAATTTTGTCAAAAAGGGTACTTAGTTCTGCTTTGATATTTGTTGTCCCCCACCTATACTTGCAAGAAAAAGGGTTTTGTTGTTTCGATGAGGGGTTTGCCTTGGTCAAACCCCAATTTGGAATCAACCTTAAAAATGGAATTGAAATAGAGAATACTAGAAAGTAGTAGAAGTACATCTAGCAACGAAGCTATGATATTCAATAGATATGCAATTGTATTTGAAATATAAACAAGTATGTTGATATGAAAGCTTGGACTCAACACTAACAAATGTAAATCAAAACCTCCATGATTGTATGCTTGGAATCTACCTTGAAGGGAGAATGAATAGATATTGAAGATGAACAAAGGATCTTGAAGGAAGATCACACCACCATGATGGATAGATCTAGGGTTTGAATGATGAATCTTGAATGTTTGAACCAAATCCCTCCAAAGGCTTGAATGCTTGAATCCTTGATCTTCAATGGAGAACTTGAGTGCTTGAAGGCTTGAATATAGATGATTGTTTGAACACTTGATTGAGAATGCTTGAAATCTTGGATGTTTCTTGAGTGAGAGTGGAAGAGATGTCTTTGACACTTGATGCTTGATTATGATTTTTTTATGGATGGAAATGCGAGGAGAAGGCTTCCTTTTATACAAGTCTAGGGCACAAACTTCTAGAGAGGTTGACATAGGAGAATTAAATTCCCATTTAAACCTTAATCCCTAGAAATGGATCCAAATTAAATATAATTTAAGAGTTTACCGTTCTGAAATCTAAAACAGCCGACACAAAAGTGGGAAATAAAACTTTCTAAAACCTGACATCCAAAAACTTTTGGATTTTGAAATTTGGACCCAGGGTCAAGGTCGAGGTCAACTCTAACCTAGGTCAAGGTCAAGGTTGACCTTGACCCTGAGGTCAAGAATCTCAGGGTTTTAGGTCAAGATGCCAGAACTAGGATAGAAAGAGGTGGAAAGAGGGGGAAAATAGGGGGAAAAGCAAGGTCTAAGCCAAAGATCCCATCAAAGCATCTGACATGACTCCAAACCACCTACTCAGAGGGCTAAACTAGTCCTAAATGGAAGTGCTTCCATTTTTTGATGATGCATTTCTACTTCTAGCAAGGCCTATCCAAAGAGAAAAGTGCTTCCTCTTTGGAGAACGACCTCAAACCGGTACTTCCCCAACTGGTATAGAAATAAAGCACCGAGCAAACTCTCACTTCATCCCCTCAAGCTTGAGAGATCTGTGTTGATGGTAGCCAGAGGTAGGTGAATATCCCTACTATTTTGGCATGGTCAACTAGGCTCTTAAGTGAGTCACATGCTTACAAACTGATTGGGAGGACACCACAGATCAAATCAGATACATGTTAATCAGAGGCTTTTGATCTACTCCCTAAGGTATCATAATCTTTGTGCAAGGATCAATCCAAGTGGTTTCCTGGATCACCTTAAGATTACTCACCATTTGTATTCCTTTTTTGGATATCAAGCTATGGACAAAGATTTGATACTAGCATGTCTTCTAGGTAGTTCTTTTTTGATGTGTTTTCAAAGTTACAAACTTAGTGCAAAACATTTGTTGAACAAACACAAGTGAAGAGTTCTACACACAAATCTTTTTCCATGTCAGTCAAAATCCTCCAAAATCTAGAAATCAACCAAGCTTTCAAAATCTTATCATCCTAGTCTCCTAATCATGGTCTTCCTATCATCCCACATATTTTCTGTCAAGTCTTGTTCTCCTTTCCTCCTATCCTAGGTTAGCAGAGTCATCTTGGTCATCCCCCATCCCCTTTCTGTCTTCCTATAGAGTGTGTCTTTCCTCCTATCCTAAGCCAAATCCAATCCCAGTCAGAGCTTGTCAATCATCCCAAAATTGAGTCTTATTCTTCCTTCCATCTTCATCCTTCATCCATATCCAACTCATCTACAAGTCAGAATGTCTCAAAATCATTATGATGAGTTTGGTTATTATGTCTCTTCTCTTATTCCATCCTATCCCGATGATGATGAAAGTCTTGTTGACTGTGATGACTACTTTGAAAACCTTAACAAGCATGATGATGAGAATCTTGTGGACCATGATGAATACTTTGAAAATATTAGCAAGCTTTCCCCAAGCACCTTCCAACATCCAATCATTCCTCCAAACTATCCTATCATGCCTCCATGCATATCCACTACTACTCCCTATCACACCTTTGACAAGGGAAATACATTATCCTATCCATTCACACTTTCTTCCTATCTTGAGCCCACATATCCTCTATATGCATCCTTCATACCTCCATCCCCTTCTATGGTATCCCAATCACCATCTTTTCACAACAACACTCCAAAATACCTCCCTTATCTAAATCCTCCACCATCTGTTTATCCTCCAACCCACTTTCAAATCCAAGATCCTAGTCTTCCAATCTATTTACCCCAATCCTCCATCCTAACCCAATCCACTGTCTTCCATTCCAAACTTCATTTCTATAAATCCCCTCCCGCAAGAAGAATGCATCCTTCAATCTGCTTCATATCCTATACCTCAATCCATCATCCCTACCCCATCAGTTAGCCAAACTAGTTCACAAGCTTCTTCTATTTCTATCTTTGTGAACTATCTAGTCATGTCATCCTCCAACTCCTCTTCTAAAGATTCATCCCCTCAACCAAGTTCACAATCTTCCACCCCACCTTCATGTGAGGACTATCCTAGCTCTCTGCTATCTGCACATTCTATTCCTTCACCTCAACTTCCATCACAAAAGTCTCCAAGGAGTTTCACAAGGAAGCTAGCAAAAAATCCCTCCCCCAAAGTTGATGAGTCATGTCATCTCAATCCTTCATGTGAAGCCATTGGTGATGAGGCCCATCCATCTCCTATATCCATCATTCCTCCTCCACCACTCCCATCTAGCATCCTTCTTACATATATCTCATCTATTGATCCTCTTCCATCTCCTAGCATCATTGAGTCCCTTCCACATGTTGATTCTATCCAATCTCCATCAACCTATCCTCCTCCTAGCATTATCCAAAAGACATCCAATGAGCCTCATGAGTTCACCCTTCTTCCTGCCATCACAGTTGCAAAATCTCGCATCCTTTCATCCATACCATCTGAAGAGTTCACCCTTCTTCCTGCCATCACAATTGCAGAATCTCCCAGCCTTCCATCCATGCCATTTGAAGATCCCATCCATACATCCCCCATCACTCTATCCACATCAATTCAATCCAATGAAGATCTTGTCCAAAAGCATGTTGAAGAGTCCATCGAACTAAATCAAGATCCTATCATCTGAATCCAAGATTCCACCAGCTCAATTCCTCCAATCCAAGATCATATCATTCCAATTCCTCTAATCCAAGATGCTACCATCCCAATTCCTCCAATCCAAGATCCTATCATCCGAGTTTCTCCATCTTAAGATCCATTACCATCTCCCAATCCCCGTCAAGATCCTATCATCCCATCCTCTCCACTTGAGGATCCTCCAATCCAAACTATCCCACTGTCATCACTCTATTCCCTTGGTCCACTTACATTTGTCAAAGAAAGCCCACTTGAATCAGAAGAAATTAGTTTCATATCTTCCACCATGACACCTAATATTGGTTGTTTATCTTATTCCCCAAGTCAGAAATATCCTTGTTTGGATAAAATGCTCAAGAAATGGAATTATCAAGGAAAAGACCTAGGCATCCATGATCAAGGAGCTCTGGAGCCCATTCAGGATAAGAAACATCCAAAATCATGTGGTATTGGTCACATGTCTGAAGAAGGCACTTCCCCCAGAAATGTTGGTACAACTAAAGCCATATTCAAGCATCATTCCAAAACCACCACTGCATCTTCCCATAATCCCTCCAAAGAATACAACGTCATTCCTCATCCTCCATCATTAAAGCTCAGGACAACCTATCACATTCCTCCTTCAGCCCCTAAATCCATTTTGGGTCCCTATGTCCCAAAATCTTCTAGCACATATCCTCCACATACCAAATCCATTTTGGGCCCTTACATCCCAAAATATCATCTCCCATCTAATCCTACTCAATCCTTATCCAAAATCCAAACATTCCTAGTAAGAATCAACAAAGGCACATTCCCACATCTCCTATCTACCAATCCCCCTCCAACTGTCCATCCATATCTCCTTCATCCCACAAACCTTCAAATATTATTTCCAATGCTCCTCGCAATTTGGATGGCATATCAAAAATGCATAAAGGTAACTATCTGCAACAATCTAAGGATTTCCATGTCCACTCTAAATGACATGCTCAAGCAAAGAAGAATCCAATCAATAAATCTGATCCATCCAAATGGTCACAAAGGCCTAGCAAAGCAAATGAAAAATCCAATGCATCTCAATGGCCATAAAGGCCCATCAAAGCAAAGGCAGAAGCCACTACATCCCAATGGTCACAAAGGCCCATCAAAGAAAAATCAAAATCCAATGCATCCCAATGGCCACAAAGGCCCACCAAAGCTAAAACAAAGACTATGTGGATTCCAAAGCAAAAAGATGCATTGCATCTAAAAGAAATATCCACAATGGCATCCAAAGTTTCTAATCCACTAGCTACTCATTCCTCTTCTCCATCTCCTAAATCTACTTTGGTTCCCTATGTCCCAAGATCTCCTATCATAAATCCTCCATCATATCTGCATCTATCTTCCAAATCTCATCCACTCCATCCACCCTCTTCACAACATGTGCCAATGTTGGTCCTAACAACATCTCCCTATCATGATCACTTTCCATCTTTCCATCCAAACACTTTCTACCACCATATCTCCCATCTACCCCATCCCATCCATGCCTTTGCATAATCCCCCCATCCTAATAAAGTTGTACCAACATCTAGACAAATCAGAATGTGAACACCAAATAAAAAAGACAACACCAAATAAAAAAGACAACAACAAATTAGAAGATCAACAACAAATAAGAAGATCAACACAAAGTTAGCAGTAAATCAGAAAAAAACATAAAAATTGGAAAAATCAGAGAAAAATATCAAAAAAGAAAAGAAAAGAAAAACATTTGTCCAATGGTGAAAACTTGGCAATTCAAGTGCCTTGGACAAGTACCATGATGAAAACCTGGCAAATAGGCATCATGTGTAATCTCCCCCTAGTTCCTTTCTACAATTGGGGGCAATTTCCTTCTATCACATCCTATCCAACATCTCCTCCATCCCATTTGTTTCTTCACTTCCTCTATCCTCCTATGGATCTTGATACAGAAGCAAAGACCACAAGGTGTACATGCTTTTGGGAACCTTTCTGCATCCATTTCCCCATGGCTAATCTTCATCCACTGATTATCCTAGCTTTCATCTATCTTCCTCATCCTCTTATCATCTTACCTTCCATCCTATCTTTCCCCCTCCAAATGCCTCTAAATGCATGAACTATCCTAAGCAGGGGCATCTTGTTCCTTGGTGACATATTCCTTGGAGACTTTCTCACATCCAAATCTTCCTCCATCTAAATCTTTGAATCCATCTATCCTCTATCCAAATACTAAGCATTTCCTCTATCCCAATCCCCAAGCATTCCTCCATCCAAATCCCTCAGCAGTTCCTCTATCCAAATCCCTCAGTAGTTCCTCTATCCAAATCCCTTAGCATATCCTCTATCCTTCATCCTTTAGCATTTCCTCCATTTTTCCATCACCTAGTACTTCCCTTGTCATTGGTATCTAGCTACATGCTATCCCCATGCAATCCAATACCATCAATCCATATCCAAATATTCATAACAATCTTCTAAAATCTATGAATCCTATCTACGTATTCTAGCTATCCAGCATCCAAGATCAAGCCAACTGATCCAATAAAATCCTTAGTCTTGTTGCAAGTCTTGATTTCAATCCAATCATCATCATTGGGATACATCCTTCCCAAATCTGTGTCATTTCATAACACATCATCCACCATCAATCCATATTGGCTTTTCAACCCAACTGGGGCATCATCTTGCATATCTTTGGAGCTTCAGCTTCATCCCCAGATCCCTGTACATCCTATCTTGAGTCTTTTACCCTAGTGTCAGTCGTGTCTCCACCTAGGCTCATTTGTACGCATGTGTCTTTAGGTCTCATCCTCTACGTCAGTTAGCCCTTGTGTCATCATGACCTATCCAGCTAAGCGCTTTAGTAATCATCCCTTGGTCCTTTTTGAGGTTTGACTGTCTTACCTATCTCTTGTCATAGGAATCCTTATCCGGTTATCCACCATCGACTCTGTGTCATATCCTTTGAGTTGCTCAATCCTTATCCTAAATCAGAATCACCCCAACACTACCCTTTGACTAAGCATTGTCTAGGAAATCCTATACTTGTCCTTGTAAAGACTCATCATCTCAAGCAAGAGATTGGCGTACACTGGCAAGAATCCTATCTTCCAAAGATCAACAGTCTATCTTAGGTTGACAAATCCAATCCTATCCTATCTGATCCAATCCTATTCTACTTGATCCTATATCAAGAAGAAACAACTCATTCCTGACACTTAGTAATCCTCCACCATCCTCAAATCAAATCTTCAATCCAATAAATCATCATCCATCATCCTACCTATGGAAAAAGGTTTGTGAGATACTTGGTATTTTAGTTGTTCCTTTGGATCTTTTTGAGCTCTCCCTTGTACTATATCTCCCCATCCTTTGTACATATCCTCCTTAGTCTTGCACCAACATTTGATCATTTGAGCTTGTCTCACCTAGCCTTGCAGTTCAACATCTTTTGTCGACTATCCTTGATCACGTGATTATCTTTGATCCATCATTTGCCAATCAACAACACAACATTCTCACCATCAACATGGTTCTACACAGATGTATCCTCCTCTATTGTCTGGCCTAACATGGGTCCCTACAGATGTATCCTTTTGTATTGTCTGACCTAAGCAATCAAACCAGGTCCATGATGATGTATCCTTCGCCATGTCCAGACCTAATCTCCCTCCCATCAATCAAACCATCAATCCCTCTCCTTGGCAAAGGATGTCTTTTGGAGTTATCATTTTGATCTTGTTAATCTTTTATGACTTCTCGTTGTTCCTCTCCTCAAAGTTGCCATGATCCTTTGTCATGGTGTAGTGCGAATGAGGACAATCTGGGGCAGGGTATTTTAATCTTTTGCTTCTGCCTGTGAGTTAGTTGTCTGTTTGTGGTTTCTCCAACATCATTTCCACCATGCCTTCTCTAGGTTTCATGTGTGATGCTGGGGCAACCCTTTGTATTCTTGTTTTTTGTGTTAGTCCTATATAACACTAGTGACAAGGCCTTGTGTTCCCAGTAACCTTGGCAGGTCTCTAGCATTGCTATATTAAACTAGGTTGTTCTCTCCACATTTACACGTGGAGCTCCCCAAATGCCCCATCCTGCATCATCTAGATTAATCTTTCAACCTTTATCTAGAATAATCTGACATCATTTAGTATCATATTGCACTCATGCATCTTTTCTATTTGAAATTTACCTATTTATCTCCCCTCCTTCCTCCTCCTTTCCCTTCTTTCCTGCTTGCATCCTTTTTCAGAAAATTCCTCAAAGTTTCCTCTTTGCATTATTTTCTCAAGGGGGCACAACCCCTTATCCTCTGAATTCTAGCCCGGGGCATCTCATTTTCTTGTCTTTGATGCCACACCACTTTCAGCATCACATCAAAGAGGGGAAAAATGTCTAGACACCTAAAATGCCTTTGACAAATAAAAATATTTTATTTTTCAAAAACCCCTAATGACATCATCAATTATTAATTAATTAATTAGTTTTTATTGTCATTATCCCTTCTCCTATTTTAATTAAAGACATTTAATTATAGAACCCTAGCCAAAAGCATTTAAATCAAATTTGAATGATTTTCCCTCCTATTTATTAATCATTAATTAATAAATAATGTCACAAACCTTAAATAAATTTAATATTTATTTAAACCCTAAAACCCTAGAATCTTCTAAAATACCCTAAACCCTCCTAAACTTTCCTAAACCCTTCCTAAAACCTACTTATAAGGTGATTCCTAACTTTCTTATCCTAATCCAGTCTCCTTTGACTTTTGGTCAACACCCCTCATTAATGAGCCTTGCAGACTCATTAATAGCCTCTTACACCCTCATTAAGGCTCTTACAACCTCGTAATGAAGCCCATCTATCATATGTCCTCTTGGTCTCCTAAGCACACTTCCCTAGTGTTTCTCACACATGTGTGACCAACCCTTAACCCTCATCCATCTAACCATACCTCTAACTCAACCCTAAACCTTACCCCTAACCCTGACTCTGACCCTAACTCCCCTTCCTAACCCAAGACCTTGGCCAAAATCCTATAAATAGTCTCTCTTCCAAGAGAAAAGTATTAGCTTAGTTCATATCTTCCATGCATTGTTATCATGTTCATTTCTATCTAGATCATCTTAGTATTTAGCATAATTGTTAGATTTCATTATCTTTTGTGCTTTTTAAATCATCCTAGAATAGTTTAATGGATTAACCTTGTTCACTATTAAGCTTTTCTAATCATTTTTGCATCACATCACACTTTATTTAGCTTAAAATTAATCTAGTATACTCATTTTTAGCTTAATCTGCATTTGAGCTGCATTAGACTCCTTGAGGCTCTAGGGGAAAATCAGGTGTTCTATACCTAATTCTATGCCACTATGGGGTTCTCATGGTCCCTATTTGATCCTAATCCTTCCTAATCTACATTAGCAATATTCTCCAAGTGTTTTGAGAGCACACCCACATCCCTAAATTGAGAGCAAATCAAATGGTGACAGGGTGCTCCTGTTTAAGCTCTATCTGAAGTGTCTTTTCAAATAGCTTTACTATATGTTAGGAATATGCTCTTAGAATAATGTTTGAATGTCTACGCTTGTTCTGAACATGTTAGGTTTTCTTTGATCATAGTAACTATCATGATAAGTATAGTCAAAACTAGTTGACATCAATGATAGTGTATTGACTGATTTAATCATCTTACATGTCACTTTAGTAGCTTAGTGACCTCATGAGTCTTCATCAAGATATTCAATCAGTTGTATGTTAACAGTTTCATAGCATAGTTTCTCGCATTCTCATTCTAGAATACTAATTGTTTGCATTCATTCTATCTTTAATCCTCTCATTTTAGCATTGTTCTTGCATTCTAGTTTATTTTCTAGTTTTGCACTACATTTGATTCTTCCATTTTGGAGAGGTCAAGTCACTAATCCTTGATGCCAATCTGATGAGCATTCAAAGAAGGGTTAAAATTGCTTCAACTAGGAAGAAATAAGCCGCTTTTGGGAATTTAGTTGGTTCATTTGATATGGCCTCCTGTAGCTAAATTCTTGAGATAATGGTTTATTAAGTGTTGGTTTTTCCTCAATTTGAGTACCGATATTTAACCACACATGTAGGATAGAGGCTAAATCTAAAATGAAATACATGAATGGAAATGCTAAATTGAAATGAGCATACCTTTGGAGTAGTGATGCAATTACTTTCAGATAAATCCTCCAAGTGTTGACATAATAACATGATAAATCATAAGAAAATTTATCATGAAAATATACTTGAAGATAGCTTGTTGTATAGATTGATGCTCCTTGTACTTAGATTTTCTCTTGATGAAGGAATAATTACTCTTAAATTAGAATGATAACTTATAAAGAGACCTTTAGACATGTTCAAATGAAATATAAGTGATGCCCTTAGGTAGGGTTCTTAAGGTATTTCCACATTTAGGCCAACTTACAATTGTTATATTAAAGTTTTAGAGCCAAGTCGCAAAAGACAAAATTGACACACCAACATATTCAAATTTTGGCCTATTTTTTTGGGGGGCTATGGTGACCAAAAACAAGGAAAATAAAAGGTGGTTGTATAGTGCACAAAATTAATACATTAGATTAGGCCACCTCATCATCGTATGCTAACAATTTGGATGTGAAAATGCTAAAATAAGCTCAAAAAGACCTAGAAGGAAGACAACAAAGAAAGGGCCTAAAAAAGAGTGTGAAATTGTAAAAAGTTACAATTTATGACACTACACAATGATTTATTTGTGGAGTTCTAAAAGACTTAGCCACAAATATTTGAATCTACTAATCTAACCCGTTTTCACAAAAAAAGGCCCCATTATCAACCACTCCCCTATCAATATCCTCTTTGAGTTCCAAAATAGGAGAAACATTTGTCCACCATAGAGGGCATATCTTCTAAAAAAGACAAAACTCTGAGCCTCTTACTTATTATTTTTCCCTAGACATTGCACCATCCTAAAAAGTAAACACCATTGTTAGGTGCTCATTTTTAGCCCCGTTTTAGCATTCATGGGTTCCCACATTGATTTCACATCCTTCTAGCCCTTTTGTATCCTTCAAATTATTATTATTTGTTAAAAAATTGAGGATGGCTCTAACTTCTATGCATGATTTCCTATTTTTCATCCATTTACATTAATTCATCCTTCATCTAGGTCCTTTACATGCATTTTTGGATCTCAAAATTTACCTTAATCTCATAGTGGGTTACGAATTCCAATACCCCTTTTAGTACATAACCCTAAGACTACTTCAAAACTTGACTCTCTTGGACTAGGTCAAATTTGACCTTGTCCTCGAGGCTTAATTTTTATTGGGCTTTGAACCTAATGCAGGGTTAGGTTCTTAATCAGGGTCAGCCTAGTGAAATTTGGGCCTCAAAATGCGTATAAAAGGAGACCTCTTCTCCTTATTTTCCCATCCATCAATTGCATTTGCATCCACAAGAAAGTTACTATATATTAAAGGATTTCAAGCAAGCAAACAAGCATCCATACATTGAAGGCATGCATCATCAAGCATTCAAGCCCATCAAGTATTCAAGTGTAAGGATGCCATCACTAGTTTCAACTCTTTAATTCATCATCTCCATCATGCATTAAAGTCATTTCCTTCCATAGATATAGCTTATTTCCCTATTGGAGGCCAATCAAAGGAATTTGCAAACAAGGGATGAGATCTTCATTGATCCATTCAAGGTTTCTTCTCTTTCTTCCTCAATTCAACATTGTTGAAAACTAAACATTCATCATTCAAGGGTTTGGTTTCATGATCTCATATTAGGTTTTTGTGGAGTCCAATCTATTGCATCAACACTTGTGATCATCTCTAAAGATACATTGCATCATTGAGGTATAAGGTAATTTATGTTTCAGATCTAGATTATATTTCCTCGTGCAATTTTAATTACATGTCAAGGTTAATTCCTATATAGGGGCTTGACCAAGACAAGCTCCTTTCCACAACAATTTCCTCTTTTTCTTGTGTGTAGGACCAGGTGACGAAGTTATAGATTCATATTTTTAGAGTTTCAGAATAGGCAACCGATCTTTCATAGAATTCAACATTTTTTTTTCTTCTAAGACTAGGTTGAATTGGGTCTTAAGTCAAGATTGTCTCAGGGCTCTGTAAATTTCATAGTCAGGAGTTATAGGTCTTGGGTTCAATATCCAGAATGGTTTCCAATCTGATAGGTTTTCGATAGTCAATTTCATATTTGAAATTCACTTGTCCTCTCTTAGCCCTCAATGTGAGTTTATTCTTCTTATTTTCCTTTAGCATTTACTTTGATACATTAGATATAATATCATGTCTTTTTGGTTATCATTTCCTTTATCATTTCATAAGTGTTTATCTTTTACTTTAAACATACCATATATATACATTTCTATTCGTATAGGGAATACCTAAATCCCCCTTTTTCTAGATCATGCACTAGTGCCCCTCCATCTATTTGGGTTGTGCTAATCAGATTTGGTTTAAGGGTGGGTTTAGTATTCCTATGTATATAGAAAGTGGAAATCTACCATTGATCACCATTTTCTATATCACATTTTGGTGAACCCGACTTATAACATTTCCATTCTGATTTTAGTGTTAGATCCTCTTTCTATGCAATTACATATCTAGGCCTATTTTGTATGCATCTAAATCACATTTCTACAATCTATGCATTTAGATATTTTTGGTAGTTATATTCTCTTTGTATGCATCTAGATATACTTTATATGTATTTTCCTATCACATTTTTTCTACAACTTGCATTTACATTCTTAGTTGTTACCTTTCATTGACTTGCATGCACTTCTTTATTTATTCTCATGTTCCACAAGTTATTTAGATAATCATCTCAAAACCATTTTGTCATTTTTGAGATAAAACAACATCCTCATATTAATTCTCCTTTACAATATGTTACCATTAAACATAATCAATTTAATGTATGTGATGTTGCTTTGTCCTCTCTTTTATCACCGTATAAGGATATATTGGAGCAAGAAGATGATTTTAACCTTTATCTTAATGATCTTTCTCTTTGGGGAGATGAGTTGAGAATTGATGTTAACTCTTCTCCTACTACAAACCCTATCTATAAGGATACTTTGGTTAAGGATGATAGAACTTCACCCTATATTCCTCTCAATTCCTCCCCTTTTTGGGATCAAGCTTTAATGAACCATGACTATTATTCTTCTACAATGTGATTTATTCATAGAGATATTTCTACCCTTGATGATTCTCCTATTTGGGATGAACCCTTGGATAATGACATGGATTACTCTATTCCTCATGAAGCACCTTTGATAAAATAAGATGATATAATGGTTGATATTTCTTCTATTTCCTCTAAAGATGATGCATTCACATTTGATGTTTCTCCTTCTTCTAAGACATACCCTCTTTATGAGTTTATTTTAGAGCAAGAGGAAGATATAATACATATTTTCCTTAATACCACCTTACCTTCATTTGAAATTCCTTCTAGAGATGAATCATTAAAGGAAGTTCCTAATACCTCTTCCAAGGACATCTTGGAAGATTAGGAATATATCATTACTAATTCCCTTAATGCTCTTCCTTCTAGTTATGAACCCATGAACAATCAAGATCTTGAGCAAGTTAATGTTTTTATTCATGCTCAACCTATGGTAGTAAAAAATCATGTGATAAATGTCAAAGGATGCACTCAATTAACTTATTATCAAATTCCTAATAGACCTATCATCACTATTAAGGGTTATCTTCAACAATCTTCTCAAAAATTCACTACACCTGTGATTATGGTTAAAGGATATAATCAACAAAGTTCTTTTCAAACTTTGAATAAGCCTATTATAATTGTTAAAGGAAAACCTAGAATTCCATTAGAGTTTATTAATGATTATCATGCGGTGGCTCACACCTATCAGACAAGAAATAATCCTCGACCTACTAGTCTGATTATTCCTACTTGTCTCCCACCCTCTCAACCCGTGCTTCCTCCTCCACCCTGTCTTCCTCAAAACCTTGGAAAGGAATATGATTTAATACAACAAATCTGTAATACCCTTGCCAAGATTTATCTTTGGGATATCCTTCAAAATTCTCCCATATATCATTAAGCCTTGCAAAAAGCTTTAACTACTCTTATAACTCCATCACCTAATCAACAAAAAAACAATTCATGTTTGTAATGCATGCATGCTACCTTTGTCCCACCTCAAATTGTGTTTACACAAGATGATTTATGTTCCAAAGAATTCCAAGATCGATATGATGCCCTTATGGTAGTGATCCTTATCAACACTAATCTTATTTGTTGAACCTTAGTTGATAATGTGTTTGGACTTAATGATTGTAGTATGGACATGTTGAAAGAAATCAAAGTTGATGTTTCAACTATTAAACCTAATTACATTCCTATTCGTGGCTTTGACAATATTTCTAAGAATACATTGGGCATTATCACATTACCTATTAAAGTAGGTCTAGTTATTCTAGAAACTCCCACTCATGTGATGTTTGGACCTCTTAATTAAAAATTTCTTTTGGGTAGACCTTGGTTATAGGCTATGCATGTTGTTCCTTCTACTCTCCATTGAAAATCAAGTTTATTTATAACAATTTGATGTACACTCTTATGGGAAATGATTACCCGAATAGTTCTTTGCGTACTAAATCAAGCACTAAACCTATGAATATTGAAGAAAAACAAGATCAAGAATCTAAAGATGATCCTCCTTCTACCAATGTCCTTTCGGATGACAATAGGGGATCCTTAGATTTTAAACCAACTTATATTGGAGAGTACAAAGTCTCAACATTGGACCTTAAACAATCTAAACCTTGCAAGGAATCCAACAAAACACCTCTTTCTAATGAGGTTAGTAATAATTTTGTCATTGCTTCCACTCCTAAAAAATATTTAGAAACTATCAAACCTGATTGTGATGACATAGTGACTAACAAAGCTCTATTAAATCTTTTTGTTATGGCTTCTCATTATTTCCCTAGTTATCATTTTTTAGAGAAACATGGATTCAATGGGAATGGATGTGGAAAATATGAACAAGGAATTCAGGTGCCCTTAGGAAATGAGGGGCATGAACATTCTTATGGATTATGATTTTATCCTTAGAAACAACCACACACAGTTATTATTAACATCATCATGAATCATAATTCCAACAATGGTTCAAGACGTGCGCAACAAAGTGTTGAGAATAGTGAGAAACCTATTGAAGCATTTGGGTTTGAGTCTCCTTCTTTGTCCACATTCTCTCCTTCATCATCTACCATATCTCCTACATCAACCTTTAATCAAGAAATGATTTTTCCCAACCTTCTTCACACTAAGGTGATTAATTGGCCTAAATGAAAAATGAAATATACTCAACATCTTATGAATCTTCCTTTCTGCATGTATCAATGATATCATGATCACTCTACTAATGAATGTCAAGCTTTACATTAAAAAATTTAACAACTCATTAATAATGATGTTATTCACATATCATATCACTATGAGTTATATTTCAACCCTAATTCCTCTAAATAACATCTAAGTCTCTATTATGTTTCTCCACACTATGTAACATTGCTAGCCTATTCTTTGGGGGCTCATTGTCATGCATGATGCAACATACTTTGTGAGTATTGTAATACCCCAAAAATGGGCTATAAGTTCATTAATCTCCTATATCAACAATTCGAACGAAATCGACATCAAAGTCCTAATCTAAGGCACATCTAAACATCATCGAATCCTAATTGATTATCATAAATTCTGCATCGGGGAATATTCCTAGTAATATTCCTAATCATCATAATTATCTTTAATTTAATGATTATTTGGCGATAAATCCCATTTATCCTAAGTTTGATTAATTGAATATTTTCATATTTAATTAATTGGATTTAATACTGCCACTTAATTATTTAATTGAATTTAATTATATTTATTTCTAATTATTATTATTTAATTTTGACAATAAATCAAAATTCCTATCATTAATTGATTAAATTCTTATTTAATTAATTAAAGCAAGTTGTTATATTTAATAATATTATTTTTGGAATAAAAGTTTGAAAAAATAATTGATTAACCCATAAATCAATTGTTTTATTTTTAAAATCAGTTAAGTTGAGCATAAATCACTTTATTTATTTAATTAATTCATAATTATTATGCACATTCAAAAAAACAGTTAAACTCCAAATTAGAAAATCAATGCAAAGTTATTGACTTTTTGGAACTCAACATCATTTTTGAGTTTTAAAGTTGATCTAAACTTCTAATTTGAGTTAAAAAGTTGTTTTTGCATGATTTGCATGTTTTTGTGAATTAAATTATCTTTATTTTTAGATAACTCAAAAATCAAGTTGAGTTAATCTGAGTGATTTATGGCTTTCTTTCATGCACCTCCAAAGCCCTGGGTTTCTATAAATTAAGGCTTCAGCTCATCCCAAATCATCTCATATTTTTGCAGAATCACGTTGGAGAATTGGAATTTGGAGAATCAAAGCTTATTGCGAATCAAGGCTATTGTGAGATCAATTTGTTTTTTTTACATTCATTTAGATTCTTTTTCATATCATTGTTAGATCATTTTAGCAGATCAATTTCATATAGATTAGATTTCATATCAAGTTTTTATCATTCTTATTGCATAGAAAATCCAAAAAAATAGCTTAATTGCATTCAATTCATATCTAGATCAATTGCATTCAAATCCTTCATTTAGGTGTCGTCTAGGTCACTGATCTCAATAACAATCTGAGAACATCAATCTCACACCTACTAGAAGGCAATAAATCGCTTGGTTAAATTAGATTTCAATTTTGCACGATTTTGATTTTTGCTAACCTCTAATGTTTTACTGAAGTGTTGTGTCTACAGATCAGGTACAAAATTCACACACACAAGTATAATAATAGGTCCTCTCTCACCTTATCCTTATTTCCACACTTGGGGGAATGGGCATTTTATCAATCCCCTTCATCTTCTTCAAGGATCCACTTTTTACTTGGTTAATTGCTATTTGTCTAATAGATGCGATATCTAATCATACATAGAAATGTTGGTTTACATTAAGGATATGCATCCTTGATCATAACCTTTTTCATTATTCGCTATTGGGTTTCCATGGCAAACAAATCCCTTACCTTGGAGACTAAATAGTATGTCATCCTTCACAATGATCCCTTTTACATTTCTTGCATGGTATCTCTTTGCATTTGTCCCACCCATGAACTCATAGGAGTTGTGACCTCTTTGGTTTGGATTGGGTGTTGCTTGTGCATACTGTCTTGGTGATTAAAAGTGATTTATCCTTGTTCTTCTTTTCCTTAAGATGACAAAATAGTAATTATTTTTCCATCTTAAGGGGGGGGCATACATAGCCTCCTTATTGCATACATTTTGTTCAATTCAAGCATGACATGTGGAGTACACTAGCATAACATAATTTTCTAAGGACAAATTACTCTCCTTTCATATTTTTAGAAAGAGTACACTAGCATACTACAATTTTATAGGGCCAGTTACTCTCCCTTTTCACATATTTAGGATTGGTTGACTATCATAACATAATTTGCTAAACCATTTGACCTATCCTCACACAAATATAGCCACCAGTAGGCACACAATAGTCAAATCCGCCAATAGGCATAAAATTTTCAAGGTAGAATTGACTAGCATAACACAAATTACTAGACCATCGATTCTCCTTCCTCTCTCTTCTCTTTCTCATGGATCATCTAACACAATATAATTGCCTAGCCCATGTCTTCCATGATTGTCTTGATCTCTCCTCCATGGTTCCATAGCATAACACACTTTGCTATTGGATTGGATCATGAAGTCTTTTCTTATCCTTGATGTGCGTTCTTACTCTTTTTAGGGGACCACTTTTGCTCTTGCAATAGATTTCTAAGTATGATATTAGTGGTTAAGATATTTTTTCTAGCAAGGTCTCTTCAACTAGTTGACTTGGAATCTTAGTAAGCTCTAGGCATTTATTTTTGTTTTCTATATCTTTGCATATGGATGTATAAGTTAAGATCCTTAGTTTGGGGGCTTATGTCCTTAAGATTAGCGATGTCTTATCTCCTTACAGTTTGCCCATGATCTCTCTCTCTCTCTCTCTCTCTACTTTACCATGAGCATGAGGTGGACTCATAATCCTACTGAAGTCGGGGCTAAATGTACCATCCTAATAAGTAAGCACCCTTGTTAGGTGCCCATTTTTAGCCCTATTTTAGTATTCATGGGTTCTCACATTGATTTTAGATCATTCTAGCCCTTTTGCATCCTTCAAATCACTATTATTTATTCAAAACTTGAGAATGGCTCTAAATTCTATGCATAATTTCCCATTTTTAATCCATTTACATAATTCATCCTTCATCTAGGCCCTTAACATGCATTTTTGGATCTCAAAATTTACCCAAGTCTCCTAGCAGGTTGCGACTTCCAATACCCCTTTTAGCATATAACCGTGAGACTACTTCAAAATTTGCCTCTCTAGGACTAGGTCAAATTTGATGTAGTCCTCTTTGGGACTAGGTTGAATTTGACCTTGTCCTCCAAGATTAATTTTTAGTGGGCTCCGAACTTGATGCAGGATTATATCTCCTAAGTGCTTAATCGAGGTCGACCTCGTGAAATTTGGGCCCCAAAATTGTATAAAAGGAGACCTCTTCCCCTTATTTTTCCATCCATCAATTGCATTCACATCCACAAGCAAGCTATTATGCATTCAAGGAGTTCAAACAAGCATTCATCCATTAAAGACATTCATCATCAAGCATTCAAGCCCATCAAGAATTCAAGTGCAAGGAAGCCATCAAGCATTTCAAGTCTTCAATTCATCATCTCCATCTTGCATTCAAGTTATTTCCTTCCATAGATCTAGCTTATTTCCCCATTGGAGGCCAAACAAAGGAGTTTGCAATCAAGGGAGGAGATCTTCACTCATCCATTCAAGGCTTCTTCTTCTCTTTCTTCCTTAATTCAACATTGTGGCAAACTAAAACATTCATCATTCAAGTGTTTGGTTTCACGATCTCATATTGGGTTTTTACAATGTCCAAGCTATTGCATCAACACTTGTGATCATCTCCAAAGAGGCATTACATCATTGAGGTATAAGTTAAATTATGTTTCAGATCTAGATTCATTTGCTTATGCAATTTTAATTATATTTCAAGGTTAATTCCTATATAGGGGCTTGACTAAGGCAAGCCCCTTTCCATGACAATTTCCCCTTTCTCTTGTGTGCAAGAGCATGTGTTGAAGTTATAGATTTAGATTTTCAGAGTTTCAAAACTAGGAACTGATCCTTCATAGACTTCAATAATTTTTGTGCTTCTAGGACTACGTCGAATTGGGTACCAAGTTAGCATTGTCTTGGGGCTTTGTAATTTTCACAGTCAGGAGTTACAAGCCTCAGAGTTCTAGATCCAGAATGGTTTCCGATTCCGAAAGGTTTTTGATAGTCAATTCTAGATTTGAAGTTCACTTGTCCTCTCCTAGCCCTCAAGGTGAGTTCATTCTTGTTATTTTCCTTTAACATTTTCTTTGATACATTAGATTTGATATCATATCTTGCTGGTTATCATTTCCTTTATCATTGCATACATGTTTATCTTTTACTTTACATACCATATATATACATTTCTATTTGTATAAGGAATACCCAAATCCCCCCTTTTCTAGATCATGCATTAACACCCCTTCATCTATTTGAGTTGTGCTCATCAGATTTGGTCTAAGGGGATATAAAAAGTGGGAGTCTACCATTGATCACCATTTTTTATATCACAAACACTAAGACAACCAATTAATGAGAATAATATTTTTGAGATCTTACTAGCTCACCATTGGTAGATCCAATCCCAAAGCCATACAAAGAACTAGAGAATTAGATGTGCCAGAAGAGCTCATTGCAGGCATAAATATGAACCCTATTTTTAACAAAATAACATAATAACACTATAATAAAAATTATTATATATAATTTAACATTATTATTTATAATATTATATTATTTCTTATACTTAAAAAAAAAACTTTAAATAAACTAAAATTTATATTTATTTTCCCTCTAAAAAGACATCACATCCATGATTGTTTGAAGATTATGAATATACCAAAATACTTACCTACTTTATGTACTAAACAACTCTCAAATTTTTATCCCCATTATTATTACATTAACTCATACCTACTCACTTTACACTTTAACTTAGTAAAGTAACAATAGTGTACAAGCTTCATCATTCCCATTTATTAATGCAATTAATTACATTTGATTAATTTACCTTATTTAATTAATTTAAAATAAAATTAAAAAATTATTCTAAAAAATTAAATAAACACTTATATTTTCCAAAATAAAATTCTAATTTAGTTTCTAACATGTTTTACTCAAATCACAAAATCCATCAAGATGATAGGACTTCCATTTATCTATTTCAACATCAATTATTAAAAAAATAGGTAAATTTCTTCCAAATATCACTTATATATTTGATTATACAAGTTTTTGTTGCCATCCATCACCAAGATGAAAGAAAGAAAACAAAGAAAAATAATTCTATTTTAAATTTAAAATAAAAACAGTTATCATAATACAATTAATTGCAACTAATTTATATAATTAATCTAACCTCAAATTACAACTAATTTATATAATTAATCTAACCTCAGATTAGAAAAATATTTTTTAAAATTAAATAAACATTTGTATACTTAAAAACAAAATTCCAGTACCTATCTAACAATTTTCCCAAACAAAATTCCAATTTCTAACAATTTATGGCAGGATTTATTTAGATTTATTTTTCTCAACATCAATGATTAAAAAAAGGTAAAATTTGTATTCTAAAATTGAACATAAGCCATTTCCATGCGACGTTGACGGACATAACGTTTAGTCAAGGTAAACGTGCAATTGACAACGACTGATTTGTTTATTTTATTTAATTACAATTTTATCTAAATTTTCTCCTTCAACTATTTCCTACAGCGACTTTAGGCTGTCGGACAAACTGGCATGGGCCCCACTCGACCGGCAGGAGCCGGTAGACCGTCTACTCCTGACCGGTGACCAACGGCAGACAGGTAAAAACGAACCGGTCAACTCTGATGTACGAATCAGTTGTCCACGTCAGCGCAGAAACGAATCTTAACTTGTCCCCGTCATCACTAGAAGGCATTTTGGGCTTCATAAAGTAAGACGAGACCGGAAAAATTGTGCCACGTCACCGACGACGTGGCAGCCGATTTAAGCGAGCCTGTCACCCATGTTCTCGTGCTGGGGTGTTCGAGCAGGCAAAGCCAAAGAAATTGTAAAAAACACACGCGAATATTGTGGGAGGGTTTGCAGAGATTAAAGGGGCGAGCTCCATTTCCATGATCTGCGGAAAGAAAAGTAGTCATATAATTTTGGAACGGCCGTTTGTGACCCCTGATCTGCTTTTTCTGCGCTTTTCAACGAACCTGAAATTGTGTAGATTGGTGCTGTATGCGCGCTGTTCCGATGCCTCGGGGTTTGGTTTTAATGGAGGTCGCGTGTTCGAGGCATCGGGCGGGTAACGAGTAGGGAAAACGATTTCATTAAAAGGAAATTTAGTGCGCATCTCTTGCTTTTGAAGCCTGCAAAATATTATATTTTTTTGAATGCGGTTTGGGAAATCAGGCTCCGATAGAGATGTATGGAGCTCCTACTCCCCGGATCACTGACCCGGCCGAGGCGTATAGTATGGACCAGGGTGCAGCCCGACATCGAGTTTATCAAGCATGGAAAGGAAGTAATGTATGTAAATTGTTTGTATTTACTTCTGTTTATTTTATCTGTCAGTGTCTGGGTTTTCTTGCCATTTCTGTGGAATCAGACAAATTATTTTTAAACGGTTTCGCCGGATACAATTACAAAGTTGCCATCGTTTATGAAGTTAAAGTTCGGCGGAAAATAAGGGTTTTTTATTTTAGTTTCGAATTTGTACGGTCATTTTGTTGTTATTCTAGGATTATACAAAATCCACGACAGTTCGAAACGTATTACTGGTAGCTGCAAATCCGCATCTAAAGACTAAACTAAGATCCTCTACGAGGCACCTACTACAATTTTATTTTTCCGACCTTTTAAATCCTATCTCCAGCGGAGGTTTAAATTTCACTTGCAATAGAATACGCTATTGCATCTTGACTGGGGTGAATTGCTGCAGTTTTTTAATTTAATGTAATACTTAGGTTGATCGTCTAGTGTGGTCATAGTTGCATAGGTGAATTTTGTTACATTTTGTGGTATGGAGCAATTGGACCAATGCAGCGGTGGAGAATATGGTCCAGCTATATTTAGCAAGGCTTTAGATCTTCTGTAGTATTATTCATTGGATTTGGGGCAAAATGAATGGTTATTAGAAGAAAATTTGGCTGATCCAGTCCTCTCTGTTGCTGTATTAGGGTGAGGTTCCATCAATGGGGCTATGGCTCCCGATTGTGTTTCCCATAGTCCCCCAAGATGTTGTTAATAAAAAAATTGCAAATTTTGAAGTTCTTAGCTAAAACTTTGGAGCATCCACTTTGAAAGGATAGAGATTTTCATGGCAGTTGGAGAGGGGGACTAAAAGTTTGCAGCACCCACCTGAGATTTTAGATTTCATCTTTCATTGCACAGTTTTACTGCTGCATAATATGGCCATTGTCACCTGCCCCCCCCAAAATTAAACAAAGCCCTGCTTCATTCGATTGCTAGGTTATCCTTTCTGAGAAAAAAAAATGTAATTTTTAAGCAAAGGATTTGAGAATGACTGCAAGAAATGTTTTCTTACTGTTTCCAGGGCTGGTGGCTTCTAAATATTCTCAGTAGGTGTTGATGAGTAGATTTAGGAGCCATTTGCGGAAAAATGGTCATTTGAGAGATGGAAGCTATAACTCAATAAAAAAAATTCAGCTGCCTTTGTGCAAAGTTAAGACTAAATATTTCGTAGTTGCTGAAAATATCCTTCCTAAACAGTGGCAACTCTGAGATTCTGTAAAATATCTTTAATTCTTGCAGTATTTGAAGTGATTATTTTTCATGGAACCGCCCCAGACATACAAATAGAGGGTAGCCCTTCCTTGGGATGTCAACTTTTATTCTGCTAGTCCTATAGTCTCCGGAAGTTATAGATTTCTCTATTTGGCCAGGGGAAAATTTGAATTTCTCATGAGAGTGTTAACATTAGTAATCATCTGGTCATAGGGAGGTAATTTCCATACCCTCCCATACTGAATTAACAGTAGTGTTATTACAATAGTTGTCATTTCATGCATCCAAATCAAAAAGCTTATCTTCTAATGCCTTCATTGACCCTTTGCTGATGACTACTTCAGTGCTCTTTACCTGTGGATTACTTGAACCAGGGCTCTATCTTTATTTTCTGCTCTATGGTTATACTGTTCTTTCAAAGATCTTGTAATACAGCAAATATTTGATGTATTACTTTGATATTTTGTATTTTCAATTTTCAAACAAGGGCATATGATTTTAGTATGTTTCTTTGGCTGGTTGTTTCATGTCAATCTTCACTGATTTCTAGGCCCTGTCTTTTGATGCAGAAATTTCTCTTTGGTGGAAGGTTAATATTTGGACCAGATGTGAGGTCGCTATCTTTAACAATGTTCCTTATCCTTGCCCCAGTAGCAATATTCTGTGTATTTGTTGCAAGAAAACTTCTGGATAGATTTTCACACCCTGCCGGAGAATCCATAATGGTTATCACAGTTGTGTTCACATTATATGTTAGTACTTACTCCTTACTTCCTTTTTATTATAAAATAGACATATCTTTCTAGTTTCTACTATTCTGTTAGAAGGGTTCTTGCATTCTGCTTCCTTATTTTGTCTTAGAAGTATAGCTCAAATAATTTTAAAGAAAGGTTTACCATTTTTCTTTCTTTTCTCCCTTTATAGTAAGTAAAGAAAATTGTATTACAAATTGGGCAAGTTTAGTAGCTCACCTATGCTGTTAGCTGTGTACAAAAGAAAGATTGTTAGTTGTGTACAAAAGAAAGGCTGTGAGTAGCCTGAGCAAAAATAGATATGAATGATATAGATATTTTGAATAGGATTATATCAGCACTGGATAGAATGAAATGATGTCAATAACCACAATTGATCAACTTACAATGAGACTTAACACAATTTTGGTAGTCCTCAATTCAGTATATACTCATACAAAACACAAATGAGTCAGTTTATAACTTTATATCGATTGCTCCATTTAATTCCGTATAAAGAATTGATATCAAGCTTCCAATGCAATCAATTCATGTAATAGTATCACGAGCAGAAAGAGTTAATTCCTATGGAATTTCCATTACCCTATAATTTGAAGGAAATATGTCTAAAGAGTCTTGTTATTGGGTATTCAATGAACTTGCCTACCCCTGCTCTTCACAATGCACATTTAATTTTCTTGTCAATGTGAAGAGTGAATTCTTGGAGTTGAAATTATGTATTTGTTGATGGGTTGTTATCTTATGTTTTGTATCTATGTTATAGTTGCTACTTTTAAAAAAAAAAGGAATCTTCTTGATAAAGTAAAGCTGACTCTTTTCATCGTAATCAAGTAATGTCGCATGATGTGGAGCTGAGGATAAGTTGACAAACTCAAGAGTAGTGGTCAACTTCACCCTTGGTAATGTAGAAGAGGATGCATAAATACAAAATATGCTACAAAACTGGAGACTTTATTTCAATGACTATTTGACCTTGTAGGCTTTGTGCCTATGCTGGGCCATTGTGCTCGTGGGTTTGAATTTGTGGAGTGTTTGGTAGCTTAAGTAGCTGCTTTTTACTGATCAAAAATAAAATAAAATAACATAAATATTTAGAACAAATATGAAATCATAATCTCGAAAAAACCTCAAATAATATACATATAAATTTTAAAGATAGAGACAAAACTAAGCCCTTGGAGTAGAGAATAAATGCTCTCAAAAGTAAAACATCTAAGAAGTGCCATACCTGTTTATTGCAACTTACACACTCGTGATAGATTCTAGTGAATACACAACTTGTAAAAGTGCAACAGATGTTACCTGCAATCTGTCATAGTATAAAAAAATATAACAGAAACAGGAAAAATGCTGTCAGTCACTAGAACTCTAGCAAGGCAAGAGAATTGATATCGGTAGGTGGACAAGTAGAAGAACAAGATGCAATTTCATTGACTTTTGCATTGGCTTCAGATTGGCAAACAGATAAAGTCTTGATATGACCAATAGGAATATAGTCCAGGTAATGAACACTGCCACTCTTGAAAACAACCACATCTTCAATACAATACTGACTTTGATTATAAGCATTGCATAATTCAACTCAAGTATATTTAATGACTGCTTGTTCTCTTTCACACCAAACAATGCAAGGGTTTGGAGGGCAATTTGGTTGGGGGTTTTAACCAGTACCATCGGGACCCCTGCTCATCCACTTAATAATAATCTAATTCACTGGCAGATTTATCATGGGTAGATATAGAAGATTGAAAGCTACGAACAGCTATAAGCCTATATTTTCAAACTGATTAGCCCCACATTTTCCTTTAAATGCTGTACAATACCATGACCAAGTCTTTGAACCCCCATTCACCTCCCTTCAGCTCTGTAGCCACTGCTCAGATATCTCTAAGTGTTTTAAGTGCAGAAAAAGTTTCAAATCTTTCTTAAGATCCTCGGCTGTAAGGTGGCCCAAGCCATGGGACACAGAAATGTGAATTCTACTGCTGAATCAGTGAGCTCCCTGTTCTTCCCTAAAAAGATTCCTCTTTCCAGATAAGCAAAAGAAATCCAGCTTACCAATTTAAGCACAATTTAGTCCCACTGCCCAGATATCTCTTAAGTGTTTCAAGTGCAGAAAAAGTTTCAAATCTTTCTTAAGATCCTCGGCTGTAAGGTGGCCCTAGCCATGGGACACAGAAATGTAAATTCTCCTGCTGAATCAGTGAACTCCCTCTTCTTCTCTAAAAAAATTCCTCTTTCCAGATAAGCAAAAGAAATCCAGCTTACCGATTTAAGCACAATTTAGTCATGAATTTAGGAACAGAAACATTTTACTGCACAAGCTGCCCAATGTCATCCCAATGGGTAAATAAATCCAAAAATAATGACCAGCTTCCTGCTACTATTTTTCCATATTAATACATTATGCTTACTGTAAAAAAAACTGATGCCAAGGTGATTCAGGTAAATTGAAAAAGGGGCACAAATAGGTTGTAAAATCAGACTCACCCAAAACAGTTTTAACGCAAAATCTATTTGACAAAATTATTCAAGGAAACAGATATTTTTATGTCCCAAAGAAGATTACCATGTATGAGTAAATCATTTGAACTTCGTTTTCCAACTTCTAGAAATATAGCAAATAATATTGAAGTTCTCTGGGAGTAAACTAACCAGTAAATAATATCAAAATTTGAATGTAGCTTATGAAACAATATTATTATCTCTTAAATTATATTTGTTTCCTCATCACTATTCAAAATAAAGGACAATAAAAGGGAAATGGTCTTTTTGACTTCTGCTTTAAAGGAAAAGTATGAAATAGTGTTTAATAATAAGGTCCAATTTTAGGTCTACATTGTCCAAAGTTCAAATTTTGTGGATTATACGCCATGCTAAGAAGTAAGTAACAAAATCAAACAAAAGGATTAGTACTTTTAAAGTCTTACGCTCACGATGAAGAATTGTTGCACATAAAGCCTAGAGGTCCTACTAAATGGCTCTTTCATTAATTTGATGCTCATCTTGGATTGAATATTCACAAACATTTCCTGAATATTCTCAAATTCCAAATAATTACATTCTCGTCCATCATTTCAATAGCATCCCTAAATGGAGCTTTGGAGCGTGGCCACTAACGTTCTCCCATCCTGTGTAGATTATATGCACAGTACTAAATTATTAGAGAATTGGTCATAATTGTAAGCAAACAATATTGCTTCACAGCTTTATCCAAAAGCTTAACAAAATCGCTAAGATGAATTGTGAAAACCTAATGCTCTTTATATTTAAGAGATGCAAAATGGTTTTACAAGTATTAAGAAACTCTAGAAATGTCAGTAAGTAATTCCTTATTCAGATTTTCTGATGACATTAAAATGGGTGTTCAAGTACACTTGTTGTGCTGTATCAAATTACCGGTCTGCATACCACAGAAATACAGACTGCATGCATATGCTGTTATCATCCTCTAGAAATTAATTAAGTTACTTGTGAGTTAAATATGCTTGGTGAGCTATTCCTCGGGTACTTTTGAGTTCTGGTAAAAATTCACCTGTTGTACGAAAACATCATTTCATGCATAAACCCATCAAAATCTGTTATTTTTTTCTACCTTTATATGTTTTCCCATTGTGCTTTGTCCTTGTGAGACACATTTAATCGCTTTGAGTTATTTTTGAGTGATCATTAATGTATTTGAATAATTTTCTGATTGTTTTGAAAGGTATGTGACTTTTTTTCAGTAAGATTTTCGCTGTTTTCTTCTTCCATTTTAGTTCTGTTCTAGGGTTTCAATTTTTTATTATTTATTTATTTGTTTTCCTCCCATTTTTTCTTTCTAGCAGAGTGTGGGTTCAATTATTTTAGAAGTTGATTGTTTGTTCCATTTTCTTGAAATTTTTAACTTTATAGTGATATAGAGATAGCATCTTAATTAGCTGTAGTAAGGTTTTTACTGTTTTATTTTTCCATTTTAGTTCTGTTCTAGGGTTTCTATCTTTCATTTATTTGTTTATTTATTTTCTTCCCATTTTCTTCTTTCTTATAGAGCCAGGGTTAAACTTTTTAAAATTGGATTGTTTTTTCTTTTCTCTTGAATTTTTAGCTTTACAGTGATATAGAGATGGCATTGTAACTAGCTGTATTAGTAGCAAGTCTAGGGATCCTAC
This sequence comes from Chamaecyparis obtusa, assembly GCA_027943335.1. Taxonomy (NCBI): domain Eukaryota; kingdom Viridiplantae; phylum Streptophyta; class Pinopsida; order Cupressales; family Cupressaceae; genus Chamaecyparis; species Chamaecyparis obtusa. Next base: position 947,564 of record BSBK01005351.1, read on the forward strand.
TCGGAATCATGTAAATTTGGTTCAGAGTCCGAATTTATGGTAGGCAATCATAGTGGTCTTTATATGATAGGAGATATAAATGGACTCTAATAACAACTTGAACAAATCTTTGGACAAGATGTGTAGTTGTGTATTGCAATGGAACATGAGGTTACATGAGAGATTAAGGTTCCCCTTACTAGTGAAAAGGAGGAAAGAAAAGGAAAGAAGATAACAATTGAGACATTTGTAGTTGTTATAAATGTTTCCATCATAGATGGAAAACTCGGACTCGGCAAAAACTTGTCAAGCCCAAAAAAAAATCGGGAAAAATTTGGCCAGTTTTTGAAAAAACTCGGGAACTTAAAAAACCGCTTAAATTTAATTAGAAATGCTGCATTTATTTTGTAAAATTCAATGAGAAGATGCATCTAATGAGTTAATTAATGAGAACAGAAAAGAAACAAGCTGAGTTTAGATATATATAAATGTAAAGTGGGTACAAAATTGCATTCTCATGCGGAATGCTGATGGCTGGAAGCAAAATAGTAAATAGTTTCTATAAAACTAAAAGTAAATACATCATTACAATTACATCTTCCTCTTCCCAGCTCTACTAACAAATAAGGGAGAGGAACTACGGGGTCTAGTCTTAGAAGTAGAACGCTGCGCTAGGCGTGACTGTGCCTCCACTCGAATCTGCCTCCAATACTTTGCAATCACCTAGCAAGGGCTTGGAAGCCTCTTTTGCTCCTCTACTCACAAACCAAATTGCTGCAAACAAAAAACAATGACCAAAAATGCCATTTTTTGCGTTTTAACACAGGACAGGTGCAGGAGAGTTTTTTTTTAAAAATCGCAGAGTTTTTTGGAAAAATTTGCTGATTTCTTGCGAGTTTTTCTTTGGAAAACTCGCCTAGCTGTAAAACTCGGCAAAAACTCGGGACTCGGCGATTAGTCCAACTATGGTTTCCATTGATTCAATTATTGAATTTTTAGGCTCTTATCTTGGCCCACAAATGCAAGGCTCATCCATTGCAGAGTTCTAGCTGATTGCCTTCATAGGGCTTCTTGTTCTCATAATATTCTTTTTTTAATCAGAAAAATGGTCCCTTCTCTATTCATTTCAGAAAAAGCCATACGATGTGCACTGGGTTTTTCCATTGATTTATACAATCTTTTCCATTCCCCCAAAACTCCTTTATACAAAACTCGTATTATTTTCCAAGTCTCATAAAACATTGAAATTTACGTTCTACACTACATCGGTCTATTTCAGTTACATATAATACTTTCTATGTAGCAAAATTTGCAAAAAAAGAAAATGGAAACAACATCCTTTCTTGATTCTTTTTCATCTTCTGTACCTTGCAATGGTTGTCCTTCTTGAATCTTCATTTTCTTTTCTTCATCATCTCTTCCTTGCCTTTCACCGCATCCATCTCCACTTCAAGCTGCTTGAGATAGTCTTTAATGTGCTGCCAACTAGCCTGAACCTATGCCCTCAACTCTCCTTAGCAGGGGTTGCACTCCGTTTCAGAAACAGGTGCAATGATGGCTCAAATTCCACCACATGGGGTGAATCTTCACCCCTGGCCTTGAATCCTTTCTTAGGGATGGAGACAACAATGAGCGCTCCCATCCCGTAGCACTATTTACCTTTCAAACATGCATTCACCATCCACCATGCATCCTTTTTCCACTCAATTCCAAGCACCATGCCAAAAACAAAGATGCAATGTCTGCATTCGTTCTGTACCTGCACTCTACTTGCATAAATTCACCCCCAAATAGCATTTTCACCATTTATTGGAACATTGGGTCATCAATACTGAAGACATTCTTCAATCTTCCATCCAAAATTTTCTCCCAGAATGCCAATTGTTGTTTCTTCATTCAAAGTGAGAAGTTTGCTTCCATACTGTCATTAAAATTTTCTCATCCATGCGCTCTTCAACCGTCCTCTCTCTTTGTTCACACTGGCCTTTGACCCAGGCTTCTACATTCATCTAAGGCTTCTACACTCTGCCAATGGCCTTGACAACACCACGCTTTACTCTTCACTTTTTCCTTTCTACTATCCACCTCCTATGGTCTCAATACCGTTGTTGATCAAGAATGACAATGTTGTTTTGCCACTCTGCCCTTGTTTGTACTTGCCTTCAAGAATGAAGCCGAAAACTCTTGCAACTTGCATTTAACAAACATTGCATGCTTGTATTAACTATCTCATTTTGATTGTCATCAATGTGATGACATCGCAAGGCTACCTCTTGACCATCCCATCAAATGTCTTAAAAATTCTCCCTCTTCAAATCATGATTGGCCTTCATTAATTTCACTGCCCAAGTTGTTATTTTATCTGCCTCTTTATTCCTTGCTCTATAGGTGTGGATTAATTTGAATTGTTTTAATGTGGAGAGTTTAGATCTAATTAATTTCATGTATTTGTTGATCTTCCAAACTTGAGATTCACCATTCATGATTGAGTTAATAGTTATCTGTGAGTCACTCTCTATGTGGAATTTATCAATTTTCATCTTGCTTGCCAAGTTCACGGCGAGTAAGGCAGCTTCTCTACTTCATTGTTTGTCTTGTCCTTCGTTTTTTGAGCTCCAAATGCCTAGGTATTACCTTGACAATCTCGGACTGTGTCCCACCCTTAAGGATCCAAATTTCCTTTTGAGGCACCCGTTCTCATAATATTCTTGGTGCACAACCTTTGCATTAATTTACTATTTGGAACTAGGAGAAACAACTTGAAAAAGGGTGGTCATTGCAAATTTTTAGTATTATAACAACACACCACTCCATTTTGTGAGGAGCCATAGGGGGAGTTTTTGGTCAGTGCATCGAGCATTTTTGGGAAAGGGTTCAAAGCACCAAGTTTCCATGATTTGAGTGGGCCCTTATAGGTGGAGGTTATGAAAAGTATTGAGGAGATGGTAGATGATCAAAAAGAGCATTCGATGCAAAAAGGTTACAATATTTTGTCTAACGAGTGGTTGAATTATAAAAATTATACATAGGTCAACGTTCTAATGGCATTAGGGGGACCTACCAATGTTCTTGAAATCTATTGATGCCTTACATGATGCAAAAATGTTGAGACTTGGTGCAATATGTTGGAGAAGGTAATCATGGAAGTGGGCATTGAGAATGTCATCAAAGTTATAATGCAAGGACACAAGTCACAGGTAAGTATACTTCTTGAAAAGAGTTACCTTACCCATTTTTGGAGCCTTTGTTTCACCCATAGTTACAAGACTTGGACTCGGCTCAGACTCGGCAAGCTGGATTCAGACTCAGACTCGGCAAATTGAAAAACCCAAGAAACTCAAAGATTTTTAAGGATTTAATTTTTTTTTCATGCATCATTCAATCAATTAACATCAAATACACAATAATTGACATAAATAGAAGCTAATTTGCATACATAAACAAGTTTACATTGATCGCACAAGTATAAATGCGAATTACTGAAAGAAATAAGTTAACTATTAAACTAGTTACTAAATAACACATTAGAAATCTGAAATATAATATTATAAATAGTGTCACTATCAAAAGTCTACAATATTCATGGAATATGAAATCCATGGAATCAAAAGTTCAAAACATATATCAAAATAAAAGGCCCTATGTCTTCTTGCGTGTACGCCGAAGATAGGTCATGGAAGATTCTGCAGCCATCTTTTGTCCCCGTGTCTGAAGCTCAATCTCAGTGGCATCCTCATCATCCTCACTATCCTCATCCTCCTCATAATCATCATCATCCTCAGATCCCTCACTCTTAGCCTCAAGATCCTCCACTGGGTCTCCTCGCGCTCTAGCCTCCTCTTGTGCCATTCATTGCTACTGCCTCTGCCTCTTGATCCACCTGATCAATCCATTCCAAGTCTTCATCACTGAAGACAGGATCATCAATCTCAGTGTTCCACTCTGCTAGTGAATCAACCTCTAAAATGATAGGAGATGTGTCAGTGCCCAAGATCTGTCTATGACGAAGGCGAAGGTTATAATGCACAAACACAAGATCATTCATCCTTTTCACTGCCAACCTATTGCGCTTCTTCGAGTGTATATGCTCGAACATACTCCAATTGCGTTCGCATCCTAAAGCACTACATGGTTGGCTCAAGATACGAACTGCAATCCTCTGTAAATTTGGTGCTATATTACCAAACATCTCCCACCATGCATCTGAAACAAGAGATTTTAAAAATCAATTCTATAACTTTGACTTTATCAATGTAAAATGGTAATAGAATTAGAAATTAGAATTTAGATTTTAGAATCATAGATTTTTACCTGGCATCAGTAGTGTCTGATTTTTCTTGCATAAGTCTCGTGAGAATAAGTCTTATTGTGAAGTCCTATACATTTCTCTCTCACGGATTATATGTGTTCTAATTGATTCATCTATTGACATTCTCTCTACAACATCATAGAGCCCACTCCACACCTCATCATCTACCTTAAAACCTGGGCTGAATTGGAATGCTGGATTAAGGAAGTGGGCAGTTGCATGTATAGGCCTATGAAGTAGATTGTGCCATCGTCGATCAATGACAACCCATATGGGACCATATTTATCCCGATTCCCTGCATAAAATTTTCTAATGGCCTCTTTCACTCTATCCATGCCCTCATAGATATATCCCATTACGAGCTTCTCTCCATCAGCAATTCGTAGGAGAAAAATAAAAGGCTCTATGAACTGCAATCATTGTGAAAGTAGAAAGTTAGAAACATTAAGCTTTAAATTTTACTTTAAAAAATGAACAATGAACATAAACAAGTGTGAACAAAAATGATAAAATGAAATGGAAATGAGGACAAAAAGGAAAATTACCTCCACAATCTCCTTGGCCATTGCCAAAAGCCACTCTCATAAAAAATTCGATCAGTTGTCTCAATCCCTGCATTGCTCTTTGCATATGATGATGCAATCCACTTCTCACTTACAAACATGCGTTTCAAAACGCCCTTGCAATTAAGCAAAGATTGCAACGTGATAAAATTTGTTGCAAATCGGGTGACCCTTGGATGAGACAACTCTTTTTTATTTGTGAACTTCCTCATAAGGTTGAGGACCCAAGTATGATTATATATGAATTTACAAATTTTCCTTCCTTGCTCTACACATATTTTTATCCAAGAAAGTTTGCCAAGATCCTCCAACATGAGGTCAATGCAATGAGCAGCACAAGGGGTCAAATACAAGTGGCAGTGCCTCTCCATAAGAAGTTTACCTGCAGCAACATAATTTGTTGCATTATCTGTGACTATCTGAACCACATTCTCCTCACCCACCTCCTTCAACACGTCCTCAGTTAGCTCACAAAGATACTCAACATTTTTTGTTTTCCCTGAAGCATCAACTGATTTCAAAAACATTGTGGCACTTGAGGAAAAAAAAAGCAATTTAGTACAATCATAATTTAAATCAACTAATCACTAATCAATAGTTTACTACTAGTAAGTAATAGTAATAACTAGTAAGTACAAGTTCTACAATTACCTGATGAGGAGACAAGAAAATTAAGTAGTGTTATATTTCTTTTGTCGGTACAACCATCAGTCATGATTGTGCAACCCTTCCTCCATATGTCACGCTGCTCCTCAATTGCAACCTTTACATTAGCCACCTTTCGGGTCAAAATAAGACCTTTTAGCTCCTCATCATTAGGGGCTTTGAACCCCGAACCACAAACAGTAACAGCATTTATTGCAATTTGCCAATAAGAAGACCTAAAACAAATTAAAAAAACACAATAAGTATACTATTAAGTTTTACTTTCAAGTTTCAACTTTCAAAATTATTATAATTAATATGGCATATTCTTGAGTCTTAAAAGTTAAAAGAAAGAAAACTAAGACATAGAAAGTAAAATAATAACAAGTACTTTGCTGTATTAAATGAAATGTTGTTGTAGAAAAACAAATCTCCAAGTGCCATTTTGACAGCCTCATGTTTCTCCCTATTCCAACCCATGCTCTCAAGCGATGGTTGGGCACCCGGAGTCGTGCCTGGAACAAAAATGGAATCTAGCGTGGATTTCTTTTTACGAATCCAAGGCCCAATGGTCATATTTGCACTTGCAGTACCACTACTAGATGGAGGTAATGGAGAATGAAAACTTGAAGAGCTCTCTCCACCTAAGCTTGCCATTTCTTCATGTTGCTTATTTCTTAATTCTTTTTTCTTTTCATGGGCCTCTAAATGAGCTTGCATTTCACGTACAATCTCCTGTGATGCTTTTTGGCATGCTTTAGCATCATGCCCTGATATATGTGCAAGGTGATATTTCAGTCTATTAATACCTCCCCCATTAAATTTAACAAGACAAAGCCAACATGTAACTACTTTTTTTGAGCCCGGGATGGCATATTTCCCAGCCTTATCCCTTGCTACACGAATAGGGTCTGCATCTGGGTTAACTGAAGGCCTAGATGAACTACCCTCAGACTGAGACATTATGTTGCTGCTGCAATATATCATAAATAAAAAAATAAGCATCTACAATAATGAAAATCAAAGACTATGGCCTCTTTTCAAGTTTTTCATCAACATAAAATGTAGGAAATCTAAGATTCTAAAGACAAACAAATGTAAACACAATGAAAATATGAAATTTGAATGTAAAAAATTCATCAAACAACACAAAAATGTAACTCACCTCTTCAAAATTGCTCCAAAAATGAAGAAATGCAACTCAAATGTATAGAGGCCTCCTCCAAATGCTTCTTTCAGCTCCTTTCAATGTGTGAATACAAGCTAGAAACTAGCACGAACAATCAGCAATCAACATATGAGAGCCAATCAATTTGCTAATTTTTTTTCTAAAATCCCTATATTCTTCTCCCAAGCCTTTTTCCTCTCTTTTAAGCCTTTGCAAATGATGGAATGACCTTTTTAGGTCAAAGAGAAGGCATATAAGGAAAAAAACATCATTAAAATCTATTGTTTTTTTTTTATGTTTTTTGTTTTTTGGACGTGGTTGGACGCGTTCGAGTCCAGGCCATGGGATTCGGCGAGTCCACCAAGTCCAAGGACTTGGCAAGGAGTCGACTGAGTTAGATTGCCGGGTCACTTTGCCTCGGCAAGCCTGGCTTGGCTCAAAACTCGCCGAGTCTTGCAACTATGGTTTCACCTATTGCATTGATCTCCTACTTGAGGACATAGGAAAAAATAGATATGTGAAATTCTCGGCTAAAGAAGCTATACACATCACCAAATACATCTCTACAACCACAAAAGAAAAAGGGCCTGTGCTATTGGAAGTCACATTTTAGAGCATTCTAGCCTTACTAACATCTTGAGTAGATGCTTGTGAGCACTTGTTTGTTGGAGTTTTCGTCTTCAAAGAACGCTAAGGGGGAAGGGTTGTGAAGACAATTTTGGGTGATGTGAATGTTGAGAGTGTGGATAAGACACTAAAGATAACTTTAGGCTTGATGATTATGAACTTTTAAAGTAATTAACTCTAGTATGTGCTAAATTTGCCATTCATTTAAAATATTGAAAATTAGATTTATCATTATCGTCCACAATTTTAAATTTGGAAGATTTAAAATTTCCCACCTTCACATTATCGTTCTCCTCATCCATCTATTCGGTCTTGGCTGAAGATGATTGTCAATTCCAAGTTGTTACACAATAATGCAGAGCTTGGAAGAAAACGACTTTATGATGGATGATTTTCACAACTTTATGGGTGTTGATCACTTCTTATCTCTATCACTATAATTTCATCCAATCCACCATGAATTGAAATTTCCTCACAAATGCAAGCAAATAAGATCTATATGGGAATTCTTTAGGGTATCTCAAAAGTATAGCAATGAATTCTTTTGTGGTATTAATGATATTTTATTTCATGGCTTTTATGATTCTTGTCAAGATCAAGTATTTAAGCCATTGAGAAACTTTGAAAAGGAGAGTGTCTGTGTAGACATTGGTAAGATTGCATTGATTGATAGAGAAAGATATATAAGTATTGGATGCAATTGTACTGTCTATCTAGAAAGTCATATCTGGTTGGAAAAGGATGTGGACACGCGAATGATAAATACGACATTAGTGTTAGGGACTATCAAAGAGCATTATTATTTGCTCTAAAGAAGAAATAATCTGCAAAAATTCATGATTTTACCCAATTAATCTAGAGTAGTGGAGCTAGCCAATTTTTTCCCTGGAAAATCCCGATTTGCGGAAAAACCATTGACCCAATTTCAACAATTTTTGTTTTTAAATAGTGTTAAAATCCACAAAAAATGGCAAAAAGCATGAAAAAATCATTGCAAAAACTTGTGAAACCCTTTAAAAACTCACAAAATTCCTAAATTGCTTAGAAATAGGGCTGATTATGGGACTAAAGTCAATACAAAATCAATATTTTGTTATTTTGTGGTCATCAACCAGGCAAGAGGGGCAATGGTGGTCATCACAGGGTCTCAATCATTCGAAATCGTGGGGGGCATGTGAGAACAAAAGATACAGAAACCGAAAATAAGGAATGACCAGCGGGATAAAACCTAGGTAAATATTGGAACTAAAGATAATCAAGTCATTTCCTTTGGTGTGGAAAATTGTGCTTGGAAAGATTTTGTGAAAATCCTACTGGAGAAGGGTTTTTTCATGAAATGGGTTGGGGAATGTTCGACGTTCTCTAGGGTATGCAAGTGGTGTGATGAAAATTGGGGTTCTCATTTTGAGGTTAAAACATTGCCAAACGATTTCTATCTGGTGATTTGTGATAATGCTAGAGCAAGTAGTGGATTTTTAACAATGGGCCTTTCTTGATGGGGGGATGGGCTTTACATAAAAGATTGGGAGCCAAATTCTACCTTCAAGGAAATTCCAATCTGGATAAGACTTTATAATCTCCCAATGAATACTGAGATTTGGAAATACTCCAAATAATTGGAAATAAACTGGGTACATTTATAAAAGTAGATGAGGCAATAGAGAGAAAAGACTACAGTATGCACACGTGCATATGTATAAACTAGAAATTCTTTCCCCCTTTTCCCAAAGAAATTTGAGATTTTGTCAGATGGAGTGTGGAGACTACAAATAGAAGTAGAGGACATCTTTGAGGATTGCAAAGTGTGTAAAGAATGTTAAATTTTATGTAATCAGATCTAAGCTAAATCAAAACAGTGAATTTAAACAAATCAGAATAAGAGACACACCACGATTTACCCTAGGAAACCTCTAGGAGGAAAAGACCAGCATTCAGATCCAAATATTTATTGCCTCTCCAATACACTTACAATACATCGCTGTGGATTTGCTGAGGATCCTCGATCCACGAAGCAAATCAACTTCAATCTAATAGTCCAGATTGAATCAGATCTTTGATGAAAAAAAATTCTCCGCTTGAAGTGTTTGCTGTTGAAGCAGATCTGGAGCAGAATTGATGATGAAGCTCGCTGCTTGAAGCTCAGATTGCTGATGATGAGAGTAGTACTTCGACCATGCCACCAACCACTTTCAGCTTGCAAGGAAATCTTAGTATGTTTGCTGCTGGAGCAGATTGAAAGGAAGTTCCAGATCTGGAGCAGATTATATTAGAACAAATTCGCATATGGAGCAGTCAGATCTGCTTGTTTGATCCAAGATAAGTTCACCATGAATTCAGTGTAGATCAGGACCTCAATAATTTGCTGTTGGTACAAGTCAGTAGCAGATCAGATTACTGAGGAAATTCGCTGAGTATAGCAGAGATAGTTTTCGCAAGCTTGTCTTGCCACATGTTTTATATAAACTTGGTGCCAAGGGTGATTTTAATATATTTAACCATTGTGAAGGGCCCAGCCCTTAATCGACATTATTTTAATTTAAATTAAATATTTAAGTTGTATCAAGTTAAATCATAATATTTAGCTAGAATCCAAATCTAGCTATTTAAAATTAACAAAGAAGCTGGGCATTCTGTAGAAGATTGCATTAAGGATAAAATGGGGAAATGGTTGGAAGCAAAGACATTGACAAATAAAATACTCATTATATAGGAAGTGAGAAACCAACGCAAGCAATCTTGTGGGGATGAGAATGCTAATGTGGTTGAGATGGAGATGGTGGAAGGTTAGGACTTACAACCAACACAAGAAAATAATTGATGGGAACAATTTGGGAAAGAAGACTCAAGAACCAATTAAAGAAGCGAGTTCATTGATACGCATTGGAGATACAAGCACAAGAATGAAAACCCCTAGAATAGTAAAAGTAGATATCAACACTGCAATGCAAAATTATTACAAACACTGACACAATGTGAAAAAATAGATAATTCCACAAAGGTGAAGACCTTATGATGACCCCACTTCCAGAATTGCCAAAAGTTTCAGGGAGTGAGTCTACGAATGACGAAGATAGCTTGAATGAGGAAGATGAAGAATATATATCAGAGAAAAGAACGGTGTGTCAAACTTTGTCAACAACAAACACAGTCAAGCTTGGAGAGAGAAGGATGAGGGGAAGGAAATTAAACAAACTCAAGCTGGAAATAGCGAGAAGGGCTAAGGGACAACATAAATTGAGATTTGGGAAGGGATTTGCCCTTCTTGAGGAACAATTTAGGTTTTGTCATGGAATGTTTAGGGGCTGCAACACCTTTGACAAAAGGCACTTGATCAAGTGATGTTTTGACTAGATGAGCCCAAATATAATAATGTTACAGGAGACAAAGTTAAGTAAAGCAGAGATGGATAGTGTATTGAGGAGTTGGAAATAGTGGTTAGTAAGTGTAGTGGAAATAGATGGTGCATTAGGGGGCTTGGGTTTTTTGTGTATCCCACAAACAGTTAAAGCTGAGGAAGTGGCTCAGAACAATCACTAGCAGATTTTTGAAGTTTTCTCAGAATGATTCAAGGATAGTTTTTCATTAATGTTTATTGCCCAACATAAACGAGACAGATGAGAGAAGTGTGGAGCCAACTCTCAAATACAATACAAATCACTGGAAACAACCTATTGATAATAGGTGGGGACTTCAATGCAACTTTAGAATTGTCAAATAAAAAAGGGGGAAAAGGCAATATGGGGATAATGCAAATTGACTTTTAGAATTTTGCAACCACAAGTGAGCTTCAGGATTTGTCATAAAAAATGGGACATTTACATGGACAGACAAAAGGCAAGGGTTTTCCAATATTGTAGAAAAGCTGGATAGGTTCTTCACAGTGGGCAGCTAGGTAGGGAGCCAGACAGTGTTTGTTTTCAGGCTCTAATCACTACCCATTATTGCTGATTATACAAGATGATGTAATTCCAATTAGATGCCTGTTTAAATTTGAGGGAGTGTGGCTTAGAGATCCAGAAATCAAGACATTAATAGATGTATGGTGGAAGAGTGCTCCAGTTCAAAAAGAAACAAAAGCTTACATCTTTTTCAGCAAACTAAAATTCATAAAATGTAGACTAAAGGAATGGAACGACACACATTTTAATAATATCTTCTTGGAAAAATTCAGTTTGGAAAAGGAACTAGAACAACTTCATGACAAAGTGATCAAGCACGATATGTCAGAATACGATTTCAATTTGGAGATGACATTAAATGGGAGCTATTTGGAAATCTTAGCTAGGGAGGAGATTTATTGGTGACCAAAATCAAGGGAGTGTTGGTTGAAAGAGGGAGATAGAAACAGAAAATTCTTTCACAATTCTGTAAATGCTAGAAGATGCAAGAATAGAATCACAGAAATCAAAAGTCTGGCAAGAAAGGTATTGACAAAAAAGGATGAGATCAAATACAGAAGTAGTCAACTTCTTCCAAGAACTGCTTAACAAAGGTATTGGTGGACCTAGAAAGGGTAGGGATGCTAGATGTTATTCAAAGAATATTGACAAAGAATCACAATAAAGAGTCAAACATCCCAATACAAATGGATTTAGTACAAAAGGTAGCTATCTCGATGATAGGGGACAAAGCCTTGGGACCGGATGGTTTGCCATCATACTTTTACTGAAAGTGTTGGGAAACAGTTGAGGACCTATGGAACATGGCTGGTGAGACCAGGGCTGAATCTTAATATGTCAAAAGATTTGAATAACACTTTGATAACTCTAATTCCAAAAAGGTCACAAATTCTGACCTTTGAAGATTTTCGGCCAATTTCTCTTTGCAATACAACTTACAAAGTAATTTCAAAAGTGATGGCTAATAGATTAAAGAAATATCCAAATAACACTTTGATAACTCTAATTCCAAAAAGGTTACAGACTCAGACCATTGAAGACTTTCAGCCAATTTCTCTTTGCAGTAAAACTTTCTAAGTATTTCAAAAGTGATGGCTAATAAATTAAAGAAAGTCTTAAATCTTATCATCTTAGTGGAGCAGAGGGGAATCACACCAACAAGATCTATGGTTGAATAAGGGGCATGGAAGGGTTTGCGGGATCCCCACTTCCCTTATAATTTTTTTTGAAAAGTGATGAAGTATTTCTGTTTAAAAGCTTTATAAAATTTTGCCATCCCCAGGAGGGTTGAAAGATGTCTCAGATGTTCTTAGTGGCCTTAGGGACCACTAAATGCCCTTGGAGCATTTCCTTTTTCTGATGCGAGTCTTTGAAACATTGTGAAGATTTTTGTGGGTCTTGGGAGATGGCTAGGGGAAGTCCATTGCCGTTTTGTTATACCTGAAACATCATTAGGGGCGGACATGGGTGGGGTGCTAGCGATGTGTCCTTGTGGAACACGGGTTGTGGAACAAATAATCTAGTGTTACTGATGTACCTATTACAAAAGTAAATGCAAAATATACCCCAAATTTATTGGAGCAGCCACTAAATTGTCTTGGTAGGATTGAAATGAGTTTGTTTGCAACTTTGGCATTTTGCAATAATTTTTGGTAGGATTTGGGCCCTAGATGGATAATCTTCACCGTTTCTTTTTGTTTGATATAGAAGGGCTTTATAGCATAGTAATAAATTCTTGTTAGTATTCCAAGTAAAGCTGCTCTATTTGAATGTTTTTCTTGTACTTTCATAATGAAGTTTTTCTCATAGTTAAAATCTATGAAGTCTGGTTTGCCTCCTTGGGACCCTGGTTCAACTAGGGTTTGAACCAATTCCTGGTTCAGGTTCAGTGCACCTGTGGGTTCGGCTAGGGTTCGAACCCAAGCAGGCTGGTTCGTTTGGGCTGAACTTAGGTCGAACCAGGGTAGACCCAGGCAAACCAAGTGTGAACCAAGTACATTCCCATTGAGAAACATTCTATAATGTAGTGCTGAAAACAATTATTATAGAATTTGAATAAGATCTTTACCATTACAAAACAAATTTTGCTTAAGTTTAGATATTTATTATATCAAATTAAACTAGCCCTCAAGATTTCTTCTAGTGAATTTTTTATATCCAATTGCTGATAATGACCTATCTGATTAATTGCAAGCTCTCTGTAGTGATAAATTATATTTTAAACATTAAACAGTAGCTTCGATAGGTGGAGTTGTGTTGTGACCTATTCACACATTGCCCATCGAAGATAGGGCCCCCTATCTTTTCGTTCGCTTGGCCCTCTTGTTTTGGCTTTCTCGGTAGCTCTAGTAGTAGTCTTCTAGGTTTGCTTGGGTTTTCGTTGAGAAGTGGTAAGTTTGACTTAGTTTCGGGGTCAAGTTTTGTTCCCTATCCTTCAAGATTCCAATTCTGAAATGCTTCAATTTTGAGTTGTGAACTTAAATCCTTTGGAAATGAACCAATTCGATTTCAAGTCTTTGGTAAAGCCCCTATTTTTCACATTTTGAGTTCTTGATGGGCGTGGTGAAAGGGTAGGCCGTTGGCAGTCAGGAAACACATTCAAATGCAAAACTTTTGGAATAATGCAAAGGCACCCTTATAAGTTTGATAGTAATGTTTGCGGATGGATCCAAGGACTTATGAGAAGAGAGCTTCAAAATTTTCCATATCATTACAAAATACTACAAAGGTCTAGAAAACATGATGCATATATGATTCTTTGTTGCATGCTTCTTTTTGAGTGATAACTATTCCTTTCTTTCCCAGTCTTTGACAATCCATCCACATTTGGATTAAAATATAAGAGTTAGAACAAGATAGGGCATGTAAAATATGCACTCCTAATCAAGCTACATTCACATGAGAAAAATACGTTGGACTCAAAATAGCTGATTCCCCTCAAATAAAAAAGATGAAGCCTTCAGGCCCGAAACACAATGAATCAAGGGACATGTTCCAAGGATGGTCCGTAATGAAGGACAATATGCGCATGGGGCGCATATCCTCAATATTCAAGGAATTTAAAAAAAAAGACTAAAACTTCCCTATAAACCCCTAGATACGCTCTGTAGATAGTGTCCAAGGTGGAATGTTTGAATTTTTTTACAAAGTGGAAGGTGTCCACTATCCAGGGCAAATTCATGGTAATAGAGAAAATCACTCAATATTGAGAATCCAGGAATTAATTCAAAGCAAAAAGAATGCAGAGAGCATATTACCGACATTGAAGGAAGGTTTGACAGAGCACAAAAAGGAAGAAATCCACTGTTGGTGCACCCAGCACATTGCAACAACAAAAAGGGAATGCGAAAATGTACAAAATGGTGCGCCAAAGATCTTCGATCACACCCAGCATGTTTTATTAGAATGAAGGCTTTAATCTATCTAAGACGACTCTAACAGACCCAAGATGCATTGTTTGAAGACCCGCACTTGTCTCTATGGTGCATGGAGCAAGTTTGTGAGAAGAGCCTCCATATATTCCCTCCCCACGCGCGCTCAGAAGATGAAAGAAAGTCTTTTGAAACAAAAAAAATAGGCCATCACAAAACTGCACTCCCAACGTTTTTGAATGCAAATGTTGGAAACATTTTGAAAGGAATCCCACCATGGATCCTTAGGGAGAAGCGTCGAATGAGATATGCATTCTTTGAAGATCCACACTTGTCTCTATGGTGCATGGAGCAAGTTTGTGAGAAAAGCCTCCATATATTCCCTCCCCACGCACGCTCAGAAGATGAAAGAAAGTCTTGAAACAAAAAAATAGGCCATCACAAAACTGCACTCCCGACGTGTTTGAATGCAAATGTTGGAAACATTTTGAAAGGAATCCCACCATGGATCCTTAGGGAGAAGCGTCGAATGAGATATGCGCTCAAAAGGTGAAGACCATCCACAGAGGGGGTAGAGGGTTCCCAACACATAAGCGGAGAAAAGTTTGAAAGAAAAATATCTACCATGGAGGCATAAATGCACTTGAGCACGATTTCTTCTTGGTGAAGGAATAATGAATAAAAAGAAAAGCCCGACCAACGAAGAATCCACGGGAGATATAGAAATTTGCCCAACGTGATTGCAAATATATATTTAGAACGAAGAGCTTAATATGTGCCCAGTAGGATAGGGAATAGTGGATGAGGGAAGGCTCTGAAAACATTCCGCTAATGTGTTTGTAATGCACTCAAATCGCCAAAATCAATGGTGCCCAAAAAGAGTTTGAAGAAAAAGATCCCCACGGGCCTCCATGAGCGATGTCTCCTCACATCCGCTTAGTTGAAGAAATAATGATAACTTTTGGACCCTGTTGATAGCTCCCAGCATGCATCCATGCTCGAGCACAAAATGGCAGGAATAAGGGAGTTTCCACAGACAATAATCCATGAGGGAAGCCCAGTGCAATTTCTACATGATTGGAATTCAAGACACCAAAAAAATGAGTCCACGAGAGGTATGGAGGAAACCCGTTTATTGAGGGAAAAGTCTGCTACAAGCTTTCGTCACGCCGTGAACAATGAAGAGATTTGCTAAGTTTGGAAAGACATCGAAATGGCTAAGGAAGCACTTCCAACACATTTTCAATGTAGTCAAGGAACATTTCAAAAGTCAAAAATTCCAGCACTACCCCTAAAATGTGCTTGGGTGTGAATACAATACAATCAAGGAAACATTAAAAACAAAAAAAATCTGCAAGGAGGCTTTAATTGCGCCCGAGCATGTTTCAAACTTGGTCAAGGAAAATTTTTATTTGAAAATTGAAAATAATCCACAACGATAGCAAAATTGCACTTCGGCGTGAGTCAAACCAAGTCAGGGAACTTTCCAAAAACAAAAATATACACTTCACCCAAATCGCGCTTCGACCCATATCTCTCAAAGTTGCAAACAAAGATTGTAAAGCGCTAGGATTTTGGTGGCTGAGAAAACTTTTGAAAATTTAAGGTCCCCTTTTTAATATAAAGTTGCATTCTCCGTGGAAGGGGAATATTTCTATCCAAGAGGAATAATTAAAGTTCTAAACTTCAAAATGATGGAAAGAATGTCGAAGGCGATACCAAAATGATGAAGATGTTGGATTCAAGTCAAAGCAGAAAAAGAAATAAATCAATTTTGGAGACTTGAATTGAAAACCAACTTAATATTAAATTTTACATTTAATATTTAATTTTGAAATTCAAAAATTGACAATTTGCAACACAAATCAATTTTTGATTTAAAAACCATTGGAGTTGAATCAATTATTGGACTTAAATGGACAATTAATTAAATATTAAATTTTACATTTAATATTTGATTATTAAAATCTTGAAAATTGAAAAAAGTGCAATAAGGCAATTTTTTTGGTTTTAAAGCTAGGATTAATTAAATATTGAATTTCATTTAATATTTAATTAATAAATATTTTGGAAAAAATCGAAAAAAGCAGCAAAATCATTCAAGAAATTGGAAGTTGAGGATAAATTGTTTTTTTGGGAAAACAAGGAAAAGTCTTTGAATAGGGATAGGAGCGTGAAGAGAGAAAATTGTACATCAGGGAGTAATTGTGAAGAGATTCTAAAGCAGACTAGAAATCAAAAAGAGATGATTTTGGGAGAGAGTTTTAGAGAGAGAAAATATGAAAGATTTCTTTTATATGATTCTTACATCGATTATTTCATTTTGCAGGAGGAATTTCGGTTCGAGATGATTGGGGAGGACATTCAAGTCTGAGAATTCTTGTTCCAGTACTGAAGACGTCTAAATTTCAAGTGATCCAATTCGAGGTGCTCAAGGTTCGAATATCAAGTTCAAGTGCAGATATTTACAAGGAAGAATGTGACATCTTGATTTTCCTCCGAAAGGCCAAGGGCACGATTAAGCAAAATTGTATGAAGAAATTCCAGGATAACAAAATCGTTGACTGGGAGACTAATCCATTTCAAGAAGTTGAATTCCCAAACAGGCACATGGAAGGAAGAAAATGGTCAACGAGAGATAGTTTCAAAAGAGGTAATCAAAGTTGGATCTAGGTTGCAAAATGATGCAAAGATGGAAACCTACATGGCACCAAGCATATTGACATAGCATCCAATCATCTCTACCGGCTAGTCAAAGATCCCCAAGTCAAAGTTCATTGCATTTAAGGAACATAATCAAGTACAGGTTATTTTGGGAAGACAAAGCATTTAATGTATAGTGGGCATTCATGTCACCCCACTCTTGCTAGTTGGCATGCATAGTGGGCCTTTATTTCACCCCACCCTCTTCCTGAACTTGCATTCGTAGTGGGCATTTATTACCCACTAAGGTGGTGGAATCCTCTAGATTTGTCAATTAAATTCCTTTCATTAATGTAGATTCCTCTTTCTTGCCCTAACCCTAATTAGGGCTGAGGTGGCAAACTTTGGGCCATTGGTTATTGTTTTGATCTAGGCCACTTGTTGTAACTGGGGACCTATATAAAGGTCTCACTTCTCATTTGTAAGGGAGCGAATTTTGAGATTGTTGCTAAGAGATACCAAGATAATAGAGTTTTCATTGTTGGTTTCATGGTGATTGCTTGATATATTTTGGTGCTTGCTTGGTTTCATTATTCCCTCATTTAGAATAGATTTGTTAGATAAAGTGTTGTGATTTCAATGGAGAATTTCATGGTTCATGCTTTTGGCAGTATATTGATTGTAAGAAGTTGTGCAAAGTTAGCCTGAACCCCATTTCTATGCATGCTTAACTTCTATCATTCAACGTATATTGTTTGTCTTGATGGTGTCCGTTGTGATATGAAAATCATTTGGATAACCCCTTGAAGATTGCACTGGTTCTTGCGTAGTTG
Source organism: Chamaecyparis obtusa (assembly GCA_027943335.1). Classification (NCBI taxonomy): domain Eukaryota; kingdom Viridiplantae; phylum Streptophyta; class Pinopsida; order Cupressales; family Cupressaceae; genus Chamaecyparis; species Chamaecyparis obtusa. The sequence continues at coordinate 965,602 of BSBK01005351.1, forward strand.
TAGTTTATCTTGGTAGCGAAGCTTGGTTATCCCAGATTTTGTCCACCAAAGCAGCAACATCTGTTGTCATCATTGCCCTTAGTAGTAGATTAGAATTCCTAAACCCTTTCCCTTTGCTTTTCGCATATTTTTGAAAATCCAAAAAAGTACCCAATTGCAATATCTTTCAATAGCTCCCACATCCAGCATGATTTGAAATCTACTCGAGAAAAGAAAAAGTAAGGCCCCTTGTGATAAACAACAAATCACATCAACCATTGAACTTATCTACAGTCAAGACCTGACACGAAAGGAACCTTGGAGTAACCCGTATGATCTTTTTGCAATCTTAGCATACATGGTACTTTGATCAAGAGAGGATAAGATACCTTGGTATTTTGTTCTATTGTTGGTGAGTCATAAAACACAAATCAACAAGTTGCAAGCTACTTTTTAAACATTTTTTCAAGTAGGATGTTAATTACAAACAAATAAGCTCTCTGTACAGTGAAAAAGTAATAAACATTTGAGGACTTGGAAAGCGAGAATGTTATTGGTGCAGCTGATCCCATTGGCATTGGCACTATTTGTGAATTAACTAATGCCTTTGATGAAGAGGAAGAGGAAGATGAAGATTTAGATAATCCATTAGATGATTGGAACTTTGTATAAAGTTCTAATTGTTGAAATTCAAACAATGATACTTGAACTCAATATTATTGGTTTAATATTTTGATGTTGATGTGATGTTATGATTACAAATTTATGGCATTTTTGTTGTTTTTATGATGCGTTTTTGTTCTATTCTAGGCTGCATCACACACACACACACACACACACGCACACACACACACATATAATTTTCACATGTTTTTGTATTGACAAACCCAAATCCCTTTTCAAAAAATTTCCGCATTGGCGAACCGGTTCTTTGAACCCGAACTAGCAATTTAGGTTAAAATAAATCTCTATTTCCATGAACTGAATTCTGCTTTAAGATGTTTCATACTGTAAGACCAGAAAAGGGATTAGAATGCATAATAGAGGCAACCACAAAACCTCAAAACACTATGCAAACCTATCGAATCTATCATAAAAGCCATTTGAAAAGAGAGTATAAAAACAAAGCATAAACACTAAAAAACCCCCTTCGAATGTAGCTTCCATGTTCTCCTTTCTTCTCCATTGAAATATATGGATGTAGTTCTTGATTTCGACAACAAATGCACTTATGACTGAAAGAAAAATGATAATAATGAGAATACTAGGAGTGTAGTTAGCAAATGAGGGCAAATTGGACTCAATTTATAGAGTTTGAGAGCCAAAATGCAGAAATGGAAAGATGTGCAAAATGGAAGAATGTCATAATTATGACATGATTGATTGCACAAATTGGAAGCATAATCAATGCCACCAATTAAGGGAAAAGGAGAAGGGAAGGATGAAACCAATTAATAGGCAATTAGGAAGCACAATTAGGGTGAAAATGGATGAGGAAAGATGGAAAAAATGAAGAAGCTAATTAGTAGGAGATGAAGCACAATTAGGGGGAAGGGTGTAAGAGTTAGAATTTTGAATTTTGAAAATTCATTATTCCCTCCAAATTAGAAATTAGGAATTTAGGAAGTCCCATAATTCAAAAAAGTGATCAATTAATTAATTCAAAACTAATTAATTGTGGAAGACATAGGAAAGGGGGAATTAGTTTGATTATTTGATTAGGACATATGGATAAACCATGGGTTATTTACCCCAAAGGGACAAATTAGTTGACCGTTGATCAAAATGACGATGTTGACACAAAATTGGATTGAACTTGACGATCTTGATGAAGATTAGGAACAATTTCAATGGTTTCGAAAAGGTTTAGGAACAACATTGATGAGTTTGGACAATGTGGTAAATTGATAATGAAAAAGATTGATGATGTTGATCTGAAACAACATTGACGAACTTTGACAATGCCGTTAAATAAATCTGAAATTGGTTGATAAGGTTGAATTGAAACAGCATTGATGAACTTTGACAATGCCATTAAATTGATTCGAAGAGGATGAGGCATCAATGATCTTTGACAATGCCTTAAATTGATTCGAAAATGACGAGGCATCGATGAACTTTGACAATGCCTAGAATTAATTTGAAAATGATGAGATTGATAAGACATGGACTGATTTGATCATGTTGACGACAAATTGAGTTGATAAGGATGAGATTGACAGGATTTGACCGATCTGAAGGTGATTTGATCAGGCATCAATGAACTTTGACAATGCCTTAAAATGATTAGAAAGGGATTGGATGGGTTTGAAACTTTGAAGTGATCTCGAACTGTTTTGAAAAGGATTAGAACTGATTTGAATCGATTTCAAAGGTTTTGATAAGGTTTTGAAATGATTTTGAAGATGTTGACAAAGACTTGAAATGATTTGATTGGTTTTGATGACGATTTCAAACATGATCAATTCGGCCAAAGACATAGGTTATGAGAGAAATGTTAGTAATTAAAAGACATGTTTAAAAGGGAGCACACAAGCGTGGACCATTTTTTGAGTGTCTACACATACAATAATGGTGCTTATTATCTTATACCTAATTGGATCCTAACTGAACTCTACAAATTTGATCTAACATCAACTAACTAGTTGAGTTTTTTTAACTTACTAGGTAAAATTTACTCACTACCTCATTCATTAAATGGCAATTGGAATGCATCAATTTTATCTTTTTGTTTTCTGCTTAATTGTGAATGAAGCATTTTTCGTGATGGTCATATTAAAGTTTGTATTTCAATGTTCTTTTTTCCTTTTATCTTCTTGAATAGTACTATATGCAGTCCTCCTAAGTCAATCCCAGTTGTGGGTAAAATGGTGTAGCATTTAATTTGTGTGTGTGTAGACTGTTTGTGTCAAAATGGCTTCTTGAATAGTACAATATGCAGTCCTTCTCAAGTCAATCCCAGTTGTGGGTAAAATGGTGTGGCATTTAATTTCAAGGTGAGTGAAGACTATTTGTGTCAGCTTGTAAAGATGAGCACTCTGCATATTTGTCATTACATTTTATGTAACTGAAGGTCAATTTTATTATTTGTTAGCATTTTCATTCCTGTAAAAACTGTCAGTCCTCATTTAAAGTTTTCATTCTATCTGAGCAGATTCTAATTTTACTTATTCTCACATCTGGAAGAGATCCCGGAATTCTCCCTCGAAATGCACACCCTCCTGAACCTGAAGAAGGTTATGATGTTTCAAGTACAACCCCTGAGGTAGGAGGTGGGCAGACACCACATTTACGACTGCCTCGCACAAAGGATGTTGTGGTCAATGGAATTTCAGTGAAAATAAAGTATTGTGATACCTGTATGTTGTATAGGCCTCCACGCTGTTCCCACTGCTCAATATGCAACAACTGTGTGGAGCGCTTTGATCATCATTGCCCATGGGTAGGGCAGTGCATTGGACTGGTATTCTATCTTAACTTGTAAATGGCCAGACAATCAATTTTTGGAAGTTTTGGGCTGAACCCTAGTTTGTATTTTGTTCAGTTTCATTCTAACAAATGCTTTGGCATGATATAAATCAACTATTGTCATTTTGCGCTATTGATCTGGTGTCTTTGGTCATTCCCATGCAGCGCAACTACCGCTTCTTCTTAATGTTTGTCTTCTCAACTACACTGTTGTGCATTTATGTATTCTCCTTTTGTTGGGTATTTGTCAAGAAAATCATGGCAGCAGATCATGTTTCAGTGTGGAAAGCCTTGTCTGACACACCTGCATCAGTTGTTCTTATAGTCTATACCTTCATTGCAATGTGGTTTGTTGGTGGACTTACTGTGTTTCATCTTTATCTGATTGGTACAAATCAGGTGAATTTTGTGTTTATAATCAATAAATGCATTTTGTTTTTCTTTTTGCAGTATTAGACTTAGATTAGAAAAATGCCATGGTTTTCTCTTGCTTTCCTATTTTATTTTTAGCCATTTGTTGAGCCTGAATTGTTATTATTTCAGACCACATACGAGAATTTCAGGTACCGATATGATAGAAGAGCAAATCCTTACAACAAAGGAGTAGTACAAAATTTCAAAGAAATATTCTTTACAAGCATTCCACCATCAAAGAACAAATTTCGAGCTGTGGTACATCTTGATTCTGCATTACATAATACTTCCTCCTCTGCTGTAAGGGACGATTTTCTCCGTCCTAACATGGGAAAAGGAGGAGATGACCTCGAAATAGGTGGGAAGCCAGCATGGCCAACTGCTACTTCTGAATCATTGGCAGACTTGGAAGGGGGTCGTGATGGCAATGTTGGTGTCGAAAACAAAGATGGCTATGAAGACACTTTTGCTCATGCTTTAGGCCGTACACTACCCGTGGAAACAGTAGAAGGAAGAAGTGGAATACATCCAAGGCGCTCAAGCTGGGGCCGCAAAAGTGGGAGCTGGGAAATAACACCCGACATTATTGCCTTGGCTGCTGGAGTTGGTGAATCGAACCGAATTAGTGGAGATATCACTCCTCCAGGGAACCGATAAGTAAGTAACATGTGCTAAAAATGCTTTTTATGCTACAAATATATGAAAACTGCTTAGTTGTACATTTATTTTCTTTTGAAGCTTGGCATCTCAAATTTTTGTGCTATGCAGGAGCGTATCTTTGTTAAAGGCAACGTTGCAATGTTTCCCTCATAAAAATGTCATATCTTCAGATGATGGACAACATTATCAGTTCAAGGAACAATTATCAAGATTGCAGGAGGCATATATATTTTAAGATATAAATTTAAGAAATTGGCAATACCAGTAGCAGGCATATGTTGCCTGCATATTGTAAACATGATCTTGTTATTTGATTGAGGTGTTTGTATGGATGTTGAGGTATAAAATCAAACTGCTGCATGTATAACTTCTTGCATTTCCTTGCTTTGAACAATTTTTGATGAAAGAGACGTGTATCTTTGTGTACTAATTCTTGGACTGCTGAGAAATGAAACAAGGGCTGAAATTCAATTTATGGTTCTTTCTAAGATACAGAAGGCAACAGTAGAATATAAGATTACTTGAATAGTTAATATTTGTTCCTGTCATAGTTTATATCTATATCGAACCTTTCAACCCGAGACATCCATCTTGAGGAAAGAAAATGAACACTCGAAATACAAACTAAAATCTAAAAATACAGAGTCAAATCTTTAATTCTGAATAAAATGTCTTAAACTTACTAAAAAGTATAACTATAAAATTTATACAACTATAAAATTTATACGATAAAATTTAAGAAATTGTTTATTATGCTATTGATTCATTTTCAAAAAAAATAATGTGGTCTCCAAAAGAAATTAAGCTAAAAACTTCAAATGATAATAAATGATGTGAAACTGTGAAAGGCGTATTGTCTTACCAGTGGGTGGAAATGAGGGTAACCTTAAGGAACTACAAAAAGCTCATCTTATGCTTCACATTTAGCATCTTTTTGCAAAACTTTATTTTTTATGTATCTATAATTTCCAGTTGAATAGGTCATCATGGAACAGAAAATGCTGTCACTTAGCAATTATAAAATCGTTGGGCATGTGATGTCATATTTCTGCTTAATGTTGTTTGATTTGACATTTCTTATGAAATGCCATTCTTTCATTACATAGTGAGGGTTAGCATTCAAGATTACTGTTTGTGTTTGTTTTTTTCACACAAAAGATGCCTTTGATAGGAAGGAAATGAGAGATGCATCTTTAGGCATGTAAGATGTTCTGATTCCCAATTTCTGGGTGGGGTTTAAGAGGCTTCTAGTTTATATATATATATATATATATATATATATATAATTCCAGGTTGCACGGAGACGGGGTACTTGGGTATTTCGGATGTGGGTACGGGTACAGGTACGACTATTTTTTAAAAATGGGGATGGGAGTATTTGGTTATATCAATTTTTATTATTTAATATAATTTAATATTTTATAGAAAATCTGAAAATATAAGTCCTGACATTCAGTTTTCAAAACAAGAACAGTGATAAAGTTTGTAGATGTAGTGTATTGTTTTCAGTTTTACATTTGCAATATGTTTGTAATAATATATATGCTAAATGTTTATATGCATAACAGAGAAGACAAACTTTAAACATGAACAAGGTCATAAATCATATAAAAATGATATTGAAAATGATAAATTTCTGACTTGAACAGTGATAAAGTTTACTATTAATTTGTATTGTATTAAAGTTTCAAACTAATTACATATTGAATTAAGCTTGATATACAACTTGATAAACAAACTAAAAAGTGAAACAAAAACCAGAAATCTTAATCAAGTTTCTTAGCTATGATGTTCTCTACTAAGTATCTATTGAATACCCGATATGTCGGTGCGTGTACCAGTACCTGATACATGTCCCAGGAATGTGAATACGAGTACCATGCACAGGCATGCCAAATGAGCAAGTAGATGCCTCAACAGCTCCTAGGCATGCATATTTGGGATGAGAACTAGGAACGGTAACCCTATGCCTAGAGATGCCCCTTTTGCCTATTTGACAATGGCATCTCTTTCCAAAAAACACACGCATTCATATACAACATACATGTATGTCACGGACATATTAAATTGACTTCCTTTATCGGAATAACAGATGAGTAAGCAGCCTAAATAAAGCACGTCAGATTGGTTTTGTTTTGAGACTCTGAGCTACAAATGACCAAATAAAGGGTAAAGTTTTTTTTGTTAAACTCACTTGGTTTTGATGCAACTTGCACGTGTTTTTATTTTGGACATACCTAAGAAATGATGACAGTCAACTTGGAAAGAGTACATATATGATTTATAAATTTTCTTTTTCATCTCATTTTAGCAACTTGTATGACAAGTGAGGTGTGGTCATAAACATTACTAGATTCAAATGCTGCCCACAGGGTCACATGGACGGATGATTGTAGCATGGTTGATAGTATACATAAGCTAATATTTTGAATCAAAACTAATTTTAAGAAGATGATATGCTATTTAAATTTTAGTATGCCGTAAAAGTCATTGTCATTGCCATCTTGAAGAAAGTGGAATATGGTGGCAATTTGTGTTGGCATTGATGTCAACTTTGTTGAACAGGCCTGAGAGGGGGAGTGAATGGGTTATTTACAAATACTTTTAAATTTTTTTACTATATTAGTAAACTCACAAGTCATACAATTGATAATAATTTTTATATCTAGGGGAGAGGACCAGTAGTTGAGCACCCTAACTTCGGGCTTCTCAAAATCCTACGTGAAAATTTCAAATCAGTCCCATTTTTTTACAGTAGCTTACTTGGTGAGTCTCCTGCTTATAACTAAGGTTTCAGAGCCACATCATCAAATATGATGCCACTTCAGCATGCTTTTTGCCAAGGTGTCCAAAACAGCCCAAAAAAAAAGTGAGACCAATCATAGTGAATTAGGGACCCCAATACTTGTGTAGCTGATGTGGCATCACACTATTGGCTGCTTTTTAGAACAAATGACACATTTCATTCAATTATGGGTAGTCATCATTAGCAAAAACAACTTTAAAGTCACAACTATTGGTACAATGTTGTCAAAAATACTGGATATTAAATCAACAATTGTGGGTTTAAGTTAAGAACTGCTATCACAACCATTGGAACGTGTTCAAGTACTGGGTCCTCTCCCCTATATTAACTTTTGTTCAACTAGTAACCACATCAAGCAATTATAACATATGCAAACATAAAAGCACATAATCACCAACACACATAACACCCTATTTTACGTGAAAACTCAAACTGGAAAAATCATGGAGAAGCTAATTCTCATGAAATCAAACACTGGTTAAGGTGATATTTTTACAAAGACTCACTGTCGGTTTGCTCATTGTGGGTTGCTTGCCGCAGTTGGCTCATTATTGGTCGGGCTAATTGTCCTGAAATATGAATATGACTAGCTATCAATACAAATTTGACTAACAATAGGTGAACTAATAGAATTGCATCTAACTATGCATGAAATAATTCCAAGTGATAGCACATAGATCACCGACAACAAAGATCCAATACAGATCTTTTGCTAGCATACACTAATCTTCTGCAACTCAATATATAAGGCATCTCTCTACAACACTTTGGTGCCTAAAATACCGAAATGGACTCCCACTATATCACCTTCAAATCTATGTTACATATGCTCACGCTATGCTGCCCTTTCTTTATTTCACACCACGTACATGCATCAGATACAAAAAAGGTTATTCTTTATTTATATAGATATCTGATCATACGTATGTATGCCACACCAAAAGAACGTGTTGGCCTCAAATTAAAAGGATATTACAAATATATTTAGTGTGTTACCATTGGTCCTAAATCTAGGACATACTTAACAAAATTTTACAACATTTTACCCTGAGACCCAAATATAGGTCGCACTTAAGATGTTTACAATGCACATTACATTTATCAAAACTATCAGAACACCACAAACAAGACCATGTCTTGATCGCCAAGACTCTGAACCCACCAATAGATGAAACTAGATAGAATCATGTCCAGAATACAATACCAAAAGCCAACTGATAAATTGCAAGAAAATCCAAATATCAGGAACACTTGGAAGAACACTATAAGCATAGAAGTCAATAGTAATCGACATAAAACACCATGCACCACTAATTATTGAAAGCATACACATGTACCAAAATATGTAAACCATGAGTAGAACCAAGTACACCTACCATAGAACACAAAAACTATGTGTATTGAACTTGTCTAGAGTATAACCGAAACTTATGATACTTTACTGCAACTAATAGGTACACAAAAAAAATCAACCGATACCGTTAAGATATCGGTATGAAAGTTTTGACATCAATGACAATAATGCCAACAACAACTCAATATGTCTAACAATCTCCCCCTTTGGCATATATGACAAAACACCAAAATTTCAAAAACAAAAAGAACTCTAATTTTCATAACCAAAAAATCTCCCTGAGTTGATGCAAAACTTCAATATTTTTTTCCTCTCCCTCTCCCCCTTTTTGCCACAATGGAAAAGGGTAAAAAACAAAACAAAGAAAATCAAATAAGTATAATAGATTTTACAAAAAAGACTTTCTTATACCTTTCCTTCAAAACTGGAAGCTCCTTCCACTCAACAATAAAACCCCCATTCGGGCACACAAATTGTCACACTCAACCAGTTTGTTTAAAGATCTACTCCAGTCTGAAGACTAAAACCGTTTCTCATAATCTTCTACATCAACAAAGATGCCAATAACATGCTCCAATTGGACCTTTACCATGTCCTTCACTAACCAAAATGCCTTTATTAGGTCTTCCCTCTATCTCTATAACAACAACTTTGCATGTAGCTCACCAACTCTAATCATGTCTTTCCAAGCTCATTCAATTCTTTCTCGATCACTTCACTTCTTCCTCTGAAATTGTCCACAACAACAGGTCACCGAAAATAATATTTGTATGTACCTGTGATTTCCTTCACACAATCCTTTGTTTCACCGATAACTCTAGAAAGTTTTTTCTTTTCATTTGAACATGTCTTCTTTATAGACCTCTTTGATGAACTACAACTGATTGAATACCTGAATGACTTGAAGATCAGTGATTAGAGATCACTGAGTTACTAAAATGATATGTAAGATAATTAAATCAGTCATTATGTTGTCATTGATGTCAACTAGTTTTGATAGTACTTATCATGTTAGTTACAAACATCTAAACATCTGTAAAAAGAGAGAAAAGATGAAGAACTGAGATATCTACATGGAGAAAGATGGATATGACAAATGAAGATAAGGAATACTTTGGGTAACTTATTGATGAGTCTATGATCTCATATTGTTGACTTGATTATGTTGCATTAATTTATTATGAAGAAGGAAATAAAATTGTACAAGGCAATGTGGTCGGTAAATGAAACACTTTAGTATACACCGAGCCAATGTAGTGTATATCGAGCGACAGTATTAACCGAGCTTGTATTCACTGACACATTTCTTTGTTAACCGAGTATGGATGAAAGTATTAAATGCTTAGTTTATTTGACAGAAAATGATGAGCTAGAAATTGTTATGATTTTGAGATTGAGGATAAAGTTTGTTATGAGATCCATGACTGACAAAATTTAGAGAAGATCTAAAGGATGGAATGGAAACGAGTTATTGACACAACTGCTGAGGAAAGTTTAAGAGGCAAAATCAATGAAGAAGGATAAGCGGAAAAATATGATGGTTGATATGAAAATAGTTTATCTATTTATATAAGAGATATGAGTTTCTTTATTGAAACTATGCCGGAAGAAAGAAGACTGCAGAGATTTCATGTGAATACAATTTCATGCATGCCTGATCAGACTGGTTGAAGGAGAACCGAATTGCAGAACAACACCAAGCGTTAGAGAGCTATTACCAAGTGAAAGTAAGTTGAAGAAGTGAATTGAAATATTGATCAAAGGATTTGTATGGGCTTAGAATAGATCTGAACATCTGCAAATTGAGTTGTATTGTAATCAGATCTGTAATGTCCCCGCCAGGGAGCCCATAAGGAATCAGGTCTATGACCTAAAATTACAACTAAAATTTTATTTTTTTTACATTCTAACATATCATCATTACCGTTCACAACTTCATTCCTTAAGGTTCCCTTAATGAATTCATTTACCATTATCAAGTATTTCATTTTATTACTTAATCTAATAAATTCTATTTCCATTTCAACTTCACTTTACATCGAGACATTGCTTTCATTCTACATCAAAACCAATTTCTTTATGAATTAATTGAATTCATTTTCTTTACCAGACTAACACATCATTTACTTTTAGAAGTGAAACAAGCGCACATTATTTATCTTATCCACTAAGTATATTTATCCTTTCCTATTTGTTTACTCCATAACCTTATCTATGGACAACTCAATTGCATATATAAATAAGCTTTCCTTTAAAAGTCCTTACTTTCTATTTTCATTTCAAGATAATAATAGAAAGAGCGTAAAGTACTTAACCATATATTTCTAACCAACATAAACCATCTAATGAATCATTTTTTCCACAAGTTTAACTTCCACAAATTATCATCTATAATCTTGTATAAGTCTAGTTAAGATTTGAGATTAAAACCTAGTTTAAATAACCTTACATCATACATATTGATACATTTAAGAACATTAGGAAATAATTACATCTTTAATACTACTTTCAATAACATACATGTTTTCCTTTCTCTTATCATTTTCACCTGGAGATACCCATCAACCCTTAGCATATATTTTCACATATCAAAATAAGTTTGCATCCATAAGTACTTGCATTACAAAGGTTTGCATAGAACCATTACTTTCAATTTCATTTTAAAACTCATAAGAGAGATAAGGTAGGAAAGTTACTCAATTATAATCCATAACTGATTAACCAATATTCAATCCCCTTTTGAGATTCCTAACACTACCCTTCCCACATACATAACTACTTTCTTACAATTTCCATTTACAAACATAATTACAGTTACAGTTACTGCACATGGCCCGAAGGCATACAGAGAGATAAATACAACAAGTTGTCCAAGGTTTACAATACATATTTACATCTTCATTCCAAAAGATAGAGATGTTGAAAACTACAATTGAAGCAATTGTTGTATTGTCATTGATGTCAAACCTTAACTGGTAAGACTGTTGCTACTTAGGGAAGTACTATAGCTATTTGATTGTTGTGAAGGGGAAAGGCAAGGTTGGTAACAATAGCACCTAAGGAAAGGTTGAGTTATCTTGATATTTCAATGAGTACTTGATTATGTGGCACAATGATAAGATAATGTATTGTTTGTCTACGTATGATTGAAGACTAAACTGGTAGGCTTAACCGAGCAAAAATGAAGAAATCTAGTTTAAGCTGAGTAATGTTAGTGTTGACCAAGCTAGTATATGCTGAGTAAATTTAGTGTTGATCGAACATCAGTTAATTACCGAGGAAGACAATATTAGCCGAGGAAACAGTTTTTGAGGTGACCAAGCTTTCTAATGAAGACCGAGGAGTTGAACACTGTACTGACCGAGCATCAAAAATTTACATTTGAGGAAGAATTCAGATTTTCAGCCGACATCGTTGAATTCTTGGAATATGTAAAACATGTTGACTTTATTTATTGATTGTACGCAAGCATTTAATGCACTATAAAATATTTTATTGTAAATCTATTAAGAGATTTGAGATATTTCTAGAAGGATAGCCGAAGAACATAAAGTAGGAAGGATTCAATGAATTTGACCTAACCCTAAGATCTACGAAGGAGATTAAGCAGCAAAAGATGTATTGACCTAATTGAGGAAGTATTAAGGAAACCTAAGCTTGAGGTTAATAGGAGAGAGGATGCTGGAAGTGTTGTTGATGTTATTGACTATACAAGCAGAGAAGGCTGAAGGAGAAGTGTTGTGATTACTTGAAGAGAGTTCCGAGAAGATCAGTGATGGTGATGGTAAAGGTTCACAGTTAGTAAGCCAACATATGTGTATGGAATTAGATCTAATATTTGCAAAGTAAGTTGTATATTTTTCAGATCAATACTACTACTACTTTCTAACCATTGTATCAGTCAAAATCTTTTTAATAGAGGTTGACCTAACAGTCATTTGTATAAATCCTTTGAACAAGGTTGCATTCTAATGGAGTGTATGTAAGTCCTATAACAAGGAACACTTTTAACAAAGTGGTTTAAATCCTTTAACCAGGTCACACTTGACAGTGTGTTTGTAACATTTGACAGGGTTGGCTTTTCACCGAGCTCACTTCAGAAGAGTGAACATAATAGTAACATGTTACAAAGTGGTTTTTCCCAAACTGGATTTCCACTATAAATCCTAGTGTTGATACTTGTGTGAATATTTTGGTTTGAACATTTCTGTGTTTTACAAGTTAGATACTGTTGGATAAGTGGACTGCACTGTTATATGTTTCTGTTATGCAATCAGTAATGACCGAGTAGCTGTTGGTTGTTAGATCTGATTAGTTGAAGAGTTTTAAAGTTTTTTTTATACATCTGGACCTGAGAACAACTGATTCACCCCCCCTCTCTGTTGTTCTCAATCATATTAACAATTGGTATCAGAGCTGTTGGTGCTTACAAAGAACAACTTTGAAGGTACTTGAAGTAAATGATTAGGATGTATAAGGAGGTATCGAAGCTGAATAAGGAGAACTTCCCTGCATGGAAAAGCTTAATGAAGCTGCATCTGGCCGGTATTGGTGATTCTACAAAATATTACATTGAGCATGATTATGTCACACCTATTGCACCTCTGATTGCCAAGGAAATGAAAGCTAAACAAGAGCACAACCAAGCAATGTTGGAGATTGCGTCTACCCTAAGTTATCTAGAATTTGAAGACATCAAAGACTGCAGTAATGCAAAGAAAATGTGGGACCCCCTTACAAACATCTATGGCGGTGACATAAATGTATTGAGAGAAAAAGCCGAGAGCCTAAGAGGTAAATTTGATGAAATGAGAATGCAAGAAGGTGAGAATATTGCACAATATTGTGGTAGAATAAAAGAAGTTGTAAATGTTATTAGAGGAGCAAATGGAACTATTGATGATGAAACTGTAATTGGAAAATTATTGAGAACTCTGTGTCCTATCTATACCATCAAAATTTTAGCAATTCAGGAATCTAGATGTAACCCTAACAATACTCTTACTTTGGAAAGTTTGGTTGGTAAGCTTACTGCTTTTGAACTTTCTAACTATGATAACTTCACTGTTGGTAATGTTGAATATGCTTTTAAGTCACAAATGGTTCTGAGTAAGTCAAAGAAGGAAAAAGAAAGAAGCATCAGTGAAAGTGAAAGTGACAGTGATACATCTGATGCAGAACTTGAGGATTTAGAAGCTCTTATGGCTAGAAGACTGAAAAGAGGAAATAGAAAGTACAAAGGTAAACTCCCTATTATATGTTTTTCATGTAATAAAGTTGGTCATATAGCTACTAGATGTCTTGACAGGGATGATAAGGATGAAGAAAGAGACAGAAAGCATAAAGACAAAAGAGAAGATAGAGGTTTCCAAAGATACAAGGACTACAAAGGAAAATGTAAGAAATCCTACTATATTGCCGAAGAAGAGACTGACACTGATAGTGATGATTTTGAAATTGAGGTTGTTTATGTTGCAATGAAAGATGAATCCTACTATGAAGAAAGAGACAACAAGCATAAAGAAAAAAGAGAAGATAGAGGTTACCGAAGATACAAGGACTATAAAGGAAAATGTAAGAAATCCTGCTATATTGTCGAAGAAGAGACTGACACTGATAGTGATGATTTTTAAATTGAGGTTGTCTATGTTGTAATGAAAGATGAATCTGATGAGGATGAGAAAACTGCATTGATAGCTTATGTGAACAAAAATGATAAATGGATTATTGACAATGGTTGTTCACATCACATGACTGGTGACAAGAGTAAGTTTGATACCTTAGATCATTATAAAGGTAGGAGTGTGAAATTTGGTAATGATGCACCAATTCATGTTAGATGAAAATGATTGATTAAGTTGACTGATAAGATCACTTGTGAAAATGCTTATTGGGTTGAGGGTCTTAACGATAATCTGCTAAGTGTTGCACAGCTTAATAGTACTGGCCACCGAGTGGAATTTCATCACAGGAAGGCAAAAATATTTGATGCCACTGGTGAACTAATTGGAAGTGGAGAACATACAAGAGGTAATTTGTTCTATCTAGACCTATTTGAAGAAACATGTATGATTTCACAACTTGATGATATTTGGTTATGGCATAAGTGGCTATGTCATGTTAACTTTGATAATCTGGTAGAAATTAGTAAGAAAAAGAAAGTGAGAGGTCTACCTAGATTGAAGAAACCTGAGAATGTAATGTGCAAAGAATGTCATTTGGGTAAGATGACAAAGTCTAGTTTCAAGAGAAAAAATTTTACTTCTGAGAATACCTTAGATTTGGTTCATACTGACCTTTGTGGACCGATGGGTGTACAAAGCTATTGTGGTGCTAGATATTTTATCTTGTTTGTTGATGATTATACCAGAATGATACATGTAATGTTCTTAAAAGAAAAATCTGATGCTTTTCAAAATTTTAAGTGGTATTTGGCTAAGGTTGAAAAGGAGACAGGTAGGAACCTAAAGTGTCTAAGATCTGACCGAGGTGGAGAATTTATATCCAATGAATTTAATCTTTTTTGCAATGATAGAGGCATCAAAAGACAGATGTCTGCACCTAAAACTCCTCCACAGAATGGTATAGCAAAGAGAAGGAACAAATCTATCTTGGATTGTGCAAGGACATTAATGATTGAAAAGAATGTTGCACAAAAGTACTGGAAAGAAGCTGTAGGTACAACTATTTATACTCTTAACCGAGTACAGATCAAAAAAGGTACAAATTTGACATCTTATGAGTTATGGCATGGGTATGCACCTAATGTAAAGTACTTTAGAATTTTTGGAAGTAAATGCTAAAAGTGATGCTAAAATTTGATGCTAAAAGTGATGAGGGTATATTCCTAGGCTATTCCACAAAAAGTGAAGCTTATAAGTGTTTGAACTCTAACACTAACAAAATTGTGGAAAGTGTGAATGTCAAAGTTGATGAGTATGTAGAGAAAAATGAAGCTGATAGTAAAAGAGAACCAAAAGATTATAGATCTTTTGTGTATATAGAGGAAGGAGAGGCAAGTGATAGACTTGCACCTGATATTGAGTCTTAGGTAAGCAATACCGAGCATCAGGAAAGCAATGCCGAGAGAGAAGAAGAACGTGCCAAATGATAGGAAGAAGCTGCCAAGTATTAGGTAGAGGTTGCTGAGCATTCAGAAGATGAATCTAACAATCTTGTTGGTGAACCTAAAGAGAAAAATGAAAGGAGAGCAGAACCTATTCTAGCACAATATGTAAGGAGACATCACAAGCCTAAACAAATTATTGGAGACAAAGATACTGGAGTTCTGACCAGAAGCAAGACAAGAGATCCAACATGTTTACTATGTGAATTCGAGCCTAAGACAAAAAAGGAGGCATTAGAAAATGAAGATTGGATACAAGCGATGAATGAAGAGGTAGACCAGATAGAGAAGAATGATACCTGGACTCTGGTGCTGAGACCAGAAAATAAAAATGTCATTGGGACAAAGTGGGTATTCTGAAATAAGCTGAATGAGCATGGTCAAATCACAAGAAAAAAAACTAGGCTGGTATGCAAAGGCTACGCACAAGAAGGAGTAGATTATGGGGGGACATTTGCCCCTATAGCTAGATTGGAAGGAGTAAGAACCCTACTTGCATATGCTGCCTATAAAGATTTTAAGGTATACCAAATGGATGTTAAGTCTGCATTTTTAAATGGTATATTAGAAGAAGTGTATATTGAACAGCCAGAAGGATTTGTTGATCCAAACAAAAGACACATGGTTTGCAAACTGAATAAAGCACTGTATGGACTAAAGCAAGCTCCTAGAGCATGGTATGAGAGACTACACAACTACCTAATACAGATTGGATTCTCAAGGACAAATGACACAAGCAATTTGCACATGAAAGATGAAGAAGGTAAAAGAATCTTGTTAGCTAAGATCTTTGTAGATGATATTATATTTGGTGGACAAGATGCCTTGTGTAAGAAATTTTCAAATGAAATGCAAACTAAATTTGAAATGAGTATGTTTGGGGAGATCAAATTTTTTGTTGGTTTACAAGTATATCAGATAGAGAAAGGAATTTTCATCACCCAGTCTAAATATGTTCATGAGATACTGAAAACCTTTGGTATGGAAGATTCAAGGCCAATAAGTACTCCCATGGCTACTGGACAAAAGTTGTCTAAAAATGATGATGTTGCAGAAATAAACCAAACTTTGTATAGATCTATGATTGGAAAGCTACAGTATGTTGTAAATAGCAGACTAGATATTACTTTAGCTGTTGGAATAGTGGCAAGATTCTTTGCCAATCCTAAGGAAACACACATGATGGCTGTCAAAAGGATAATGAGATATTTAAAAGGGACTGCTGACTATGGATTGTACTACAAGAAGCATGAAAAGTTTGAACTTAGAGTGTATACTGATGCTGATTGGGCAGGAAATGTGGATGATAGAAAGAGTACTAGTGGTGGAGCTTTCTTTCTTGGACGAAGATTAGTTTCCTAGACAAGCAAGAAATAAAATTGCATTTCCCAATCTACTGTTGAAGCCAAGTATGTGGCTGCAGCTGTGAACTGTTCAAACTTGGTATGGATAAAGCAATTGTTGGTAGGAATGAAAGAAGAGATCACTGATCTAGTTGTCATTTTATGTGACAACACAAGTGCTATCAACATCTCTAAGAATCCAGTGATGCACACAAAGAACAAACACATTGCAATCAAGTATCATTACTTGAGAGAATGAGTACAAGATAAAGAGGTCTGAATGGAATATGTGAATACAAAGGAACAACTACTAGACATATTCACTAAAACTTTACCTAAAGAAGCTCATGAATATCTGAGAAGTCAATTAGGGGTCCTTCCTCTAACTGAGGCTGCCTAGTCAAGCTAGGAGCACTGCATCAAATGTGTTGCAAAGAGTATCTAACAAGTTGATGCAGAGACAAGTCACACTTTAGGAGTAGCCTAGAGTTGTGAAAAATATAGCAAAGCCAAGAATCAGTCATAAGCAAAGATGATAGAGGGAGAAATACTGTTACTGAATTGAAAAGATGATATCTACATTTGCAGGATGTATGTTTTAGTTGCTGCTTTAACATTTTTGTCAAAGAGGGAGATGATCACAAATGAATACACAGAATGGAATTTTCATGGAAGATCAAGTAAGAGAGAGAGAGATTCAGTGAATGGTCATATAAGAATGGCTAATTGATTCTATATCAGAATGAAGCTAAGGATATTATAAAAATTTCTGATGGACAGATAAGTTTTGGATTGGTTGGTAATTCATGTGATATTCATATGGTGTTTCCATCAATGCCAAAGAGGGAGATTGTTTCAAAACTACAATTGAAGCAATTGTTGTATTGTCATTGATGTCAAATCTTAACTAGTAAGACTGTTTCTACTTAGGAAAGTACTATATCTATTTGATTGTTGTGAAGGGGAAAGGCAAGGTTGGTAACAATAATACCTAAGGAAAGGTTGAGTTATCTTGATATTTCAATGAGTACTTGATTATGTGGTAGAATGATAAGATAATGTATTGTTTATCTAAGTATGATTGAAGACTAAACTAGTAGGCTTAACTGAGAAAAAATGAAGAAATCTAGTTTAAGCTGAGTGATGTTAGTGTCAACCGAGCTAGTATATGCCGAGTAAATTCAGTGTTGACCGAACATCAATTAATTTCCAAGGAAGAGAGGAAACCATTTTTGAGGTGACCGAGCTTTCTAATGAAGACCAAGGAGTTGAACACTGTATTGACCGAGCGTTAGTAATTTACATTTGAGGAAGAATTCAGATTTCCAGCCAACATCATTGAATTCTTAGATTATGTGTTGACTTTATTTATTGATTGTACAAAATCATTTAATGCACTGTAAAATGTTTTATTGTAAATCTATTAAGAGATTTGAGATATTTCTAGAAGGATAGCCGAAGAGCATAAAGTAGGAAGGATTCGATGAATCTGACCTAACCCTAAGATCTATGAAGGAGATTAAGCGGCAAAAGATGTATTGACCTAATTGAGGAAGTATTAAGGAAACCTAAGCTTGAGGTTAACAAGAGAGAGAATGCTGGAAGTGTTGTTGATGTTATTGACTGTACAAGAAGAGAAGGTTGAAGAAGTGTTGTGATTGCTTGAAGAGAGTTTCGAGAAGATCAATGATGGTGATGGTAAAGGTTCACAGTCAGTAAGCCATCATATGTGTACGGAATTGGATCTAATATTTGCAAAGTGAGTTGTATGTTTTTCAGATCAATACTACTGCTAATTTCTAACCATTGTATCAGTCAAAATCCTTTTAACAGAGGTTGACCTAACAGTCATTTGTATAAATCCTTTGAACAAGGTTGCATTCTAATGGAGTGTATGTAAGTCCTATAACAAGGCAAACTTTTAACAGGGTGGTTTAAATCCTTTAACCGGGTCACACCTGCTTTGTAACCTTTGACAGGGTTGGTTTTTCACCGAGCTCACTTCAAAAGAGTGAACATAATAGTAACATGTTACAAAGTGGTTTTTCCAAAATTGGGTTTCCACTATAAATCCCGGTGTTGATACTTGTGTGAATGTTTTGGTTTGAACATTTCTGCATTTTACAAGTTAGATACTATTGGATAAGTGGACTACACTATTATATATTTCTATTATGCAATCAGTAATGACTAAGTAGCTGTTGGTTGTTAGATCTGATTAGTTGAAGAGTTTTAAAGTTTGTTTTATACATCTGGACCTGAGAACAACTGATTCACCCCCCCTCTCTGTTGTTCTAAATCATATTAACAAGAGATACATGATACATTAATAGAACTTCACCACTGAATAACTCATAATCCAAGCCACGACATGAACCATAAACAATACCTCGAAAGAGATTTGCCACCCAACCATGTGAAACTAGTAAAGTTCCACTCCCCGTGCTAGGAGATAGAACCAAGGTACTCTCAAGACCTTAAGGAAATCTAAGTCTCAATTACCAATAAATCCAAGACTCAAAAGCACAATAATAAAGTACATAAAATAACATCATACTATAACACCAAGGTTAAGGTTCTAGGAGACCATCTAAGTGAGTGTCATCACACAACCTATATATTGGGATCCACCCTGGCAACCATGTAACCCCAGTCCCCCCTTTATGAATAGGAACCCACCCTGGCAGTTATCCCTGGTCTCGGTACTCCAATCAGGTTTGTGTGGCCATTATTATGATTTATTTTATTATCTTTTGAATCCCTTCTTCCTAGGTTAATTTTTAAGGTTATCACTTTTTACAAACCACCCATAGGATCATCTTGCAACCACTTTAGGGTTATAACGCCTATGGTGAGCCACTCACTTAGGGTTCCTATTCCCTTACCCCATCATAAGCCAAATACACAAAATAACACTTCCATGTCCTGATTCATAGGTTTAGGAAACTCCCCTACGAACTTAGGCCCTCAGAGCGAGTCCTAACCTTAGCTATTTGTGTAACATGAACCATTGGAAGAGTGTCTATCACAAGACACCTTAAATCATAGCATATAACTTTCCACATTCATAAATAAAACTTTCCAAGGCTTATTTATAGGTCTATGAAACCCTCTCGTGCACATAAGCCACCGAGATGAGTCCTAGCCTCATAAATTAAGCTTGAGTATATGCCAAGTGCAAAAACATCATAAGAACACCATAAAACCTCAACAAATAAAGTAGTGAATGTACATAGGGGATAAAAACTTCCACGTGCATTAACACAACATTCCATCTATGGAAACCTCATGTGCCTAAAATTTGGCTAAGTCTGAAATTTTTAGAAAACTCAAAAATCTAGAATCTACATCTTAACTCCTATGAAGCTGAAACCTATCTCAAACATCTTGGAATGTATTTATACAAATATAACTTAAAGTATAAGAAATTAAATGTATCAGGCATTTACTTAAAAATTATATTTATATAAATCCTACCGCCAGAATGGGTCCTGACCTCATAAAAATATCACAAGTACAAGCCAAGTACTAAAACATTATACAACCCCAAAAAAACAAGTCATGGACATACACAAGTGAGAAAAAATGCAGTCCAATCATAGAGAACAATTCCAGAAGCCACAAGACCAATCCTAAGTCCAAAAAAAATGGCAAAATAGAAACCCTAGGACCCCAATGGCCCATATGAGTATTCTCATAGGACCATATGAGCATCCTCATAGGCCCATACGAGCCTTCATCCTAACTCGTACAAGTAAATAGAATCAGGGTTCTTTACTCGTACGAGGACTGTCAAAAACTCAACCAAAATTGCTCCAAAATGAGAGTTTAAGGTGTGGAGAGTGCTTGGGGAAGGTTTCTTGAGGCATACCTAATTTAGGTACCTCAATACCACATCCAATACACCTCCTCAACCCACCTTTACACTCAGAATTAAATACAAGTAATCAAAACTAAAAATACAAAACATAAATCTGAAAAAACCATGGAAGGAAAACTCACTGTACTTCTTCCTAAACCACCCTAATCGTACCTAAACCTCCCTACTTCTTCCTAAACCATAAATATATATATATAAACACATCAAAATACAAAATCATAAACTTTTATGAACTCACAGGAAGCAATTTGGCAAATCCATTTAATAACAACACACAATGCATCTTCCTGGTTGTATCATTTTTAAACATCTAGATACAATCTATATCATCCTATCATCATATTAATATAAAAACACATGAATAATTCCACACACACACTTATGGAGGAAGGAGGTAACTTTTTCAGATCCAGATCCTACCTGGAGTCCTGTGGAGAAACCTTACAATGGTTGGAGCACCCACTGCATATCCTCCAAGCTTGAGATGTAGTCTCCTGAATAGTCTTCCCTTTGGAAACCAATCCTTCCACCTTCTACAAAAAAATCTCCAATGATCTCACATAACATTTATGAATACACACACAGAGATACAAAACCCCAAAATTGACTTCCAGATTCAATCTTACCAAAAATCCCCAAATTTTCCCCAAATTTTCTCTTCCAAAACTCCTCTCAGGAACTAATTTATCCCCCAACTATGTGGTTGGAGGAGTTTTTTTATGGGAATCAACTTGTCCAACTTCCATGGTTGGTTGAGGAAAACTCCCCGTAAACACTTAATAAAGCTTTTAATTATTTTAATTAAAATACCCTTCTAAAAACCCTATAACAATTATAATAAACATAATGCTCTCAAAGAAAACACATAGCACAATTGGAAACCAACTAGCCTAACTTCTAGGAGGTCTCGAATTTAACTCCCTCCTAGTTAGCTAGTTTTACTACAAGAGCTTTTATTAATTATTTCTTTTTATTATTACTATTATTTCACTTTTTTATTTAATACACTTCATTAAATACACTTTATTTAATTATAATAAAGAACATACCATGTAATCAATAAAAAACATAAAAAATATTATTATTTATATAAGCATGGGTATATGCGTGTGCACCCACATATACACATACCTATATAACATACAATCAATTATAACATAAATATAAAATAAATAATATAGATACAAATAAGGACAATTCTATCTCACAACAAAAATCTCAGAACAACATCGAATCATAAATCACAAGACCACATCACATACTGCATTCAAATCCCCTAGCTAGGGTAACCTCCTAAACATAAATCTAAGTCCATGGGTAACCTTGAGAGTAATCTTGGTAATATCTCCACACAACAATAGTTCGAGGATTTTTAAGGCATGCTGAAACCTGTGTAGCTAGGTGGAGACGATGCCTGGTACTTGCATCTTGCATCACCAACCAACATGCATAGAAATGTATATATATCATCAGACAATGGAAAATAAGGAGGGAGAGTGCGACATCGTGTGGACTCCCTGTAGGAGTAACTACGAATGCCTCCCCTCATCCTACACTCACACAAAATAGTGATATCAACAAAGCATAAATATATCAGTATGGTTAGTTTTAGAACAAACATTATTCCATTTTGTATAACAATAATGTGTCATAACATAATCATGTAAATGTAAATCATCTATTGATTTTCACAACCTAGTTTAACCATTAGGCATGTACTCATAATGTCTCATTACCAAATCAAGATAAACAAATCATACAATCCTCAATATAGAAATCATGTCTAATCTTGAGTATAACAAGTAACATCATTAGAGTAAGTAACACATCTAACTCCTTTAAGTGATTATAATTGATTTACCTAAGATAATCTTAAATATTAATATTGAGCATCTCACATAGAATCATATAAGTCTATGAAGTGACCCTTTTAGCATTAATGTCCTAAACTATCACTGAAACACAAGAAGATGTATAGGAACATACCTATGCAATATTAAAATATGAAGTTATAGTGACTAGGAAGCAACAATCTCAAGAAGGATTATTCTCTGACAAAATCACATAGAACACTTTCTAATTTTTAGAGAACATAACCAAGACTTGTTAGGGTTGGAGGGCCATTACAAGATCAACTACCATTTTAGTTTAACCATTGATACAGAAAATCTCCTAATTGAGTGCACTTAACTGTCTTATATTATGCCCCTATGTCATTCAATGAATGTACATTGTTATCTTATTGACCCCATAGTGAATGGTGGTCAAAAGGTAACTGTTAGTCTTAAATCCTCTAACAAGGTCACACCTAATAGTGTGTTTGTAACCTTTAACAGGGTTGGCTCTTCACCAAGCTCACTTCAGAAGATGAAAATTATTTTGGGTTACTGGTCCCAGGTGGTTTTTCCCTTAGCAAGGTTTCCACATTAAATCATTGTGTTATGTGTTTTTGTGATGATTGTTTTATTGTCATACTTTACATACTACATATTTGATTTGGTTGGTAATCACAGTGAGTTAATTAACTGGTAATCGGTAAAAGGCACATACAGTTTAATAGTTTATGTTACCGAGCTGCAAAATTTATTGAAATTGTTTTGAGAGTTACATCTTTGTATTTGGGACTGTAGGATAAATGATCTAACTAATTCACCCCCCCTCTTAGTTATTCTAACACTCTTAACCATACCAAAATCATACTGTAATTAATTATTTTTAATGTTTGGCTAATTTAGTTGGTAACATACTAGACACACTAGATATTGTGATCCTTTTACTGATCAAGTGACCAGTCAACAATTTCTTCACCGACGAACAATTTGTCTACATACCACCAATTATGTCAAAATTACCACCTTCTAGCAAAGTTTGGACCATATCAAAATCCACAAAATTAGATTTTGTTGGAGAAACCACATCTTTCTCCACCTCTTCTTCCTCTTTTTATTCCTTTTCTTTTGCTTTCTCATTTTCCTTAGCTTCTTCTTCATCCTCCAGAATCATAAAAATTTTCTTCCCTTTATCACTAATTTTAGGTTCCAGAGAGGAACCAATGACAATAACTTCCAATCTTTTCTTTCTCAAAGAGGAGCCCTCCTTACCATGACTTATTGGTACAACACCAGTTACCTTCAAACTTGAACTCATAGTCTCCTGTAAAGACAAGAAATATGCCTAACATGCATCTACTTTATTTTCTAACACATTTAGGTATCTACAAATTAGCTTATTGATAGTGATGTCAGTCTTCCATTCAACATTCTCCTTACCATGTAATGATCTCAAGAAATACATAGCTAAACACATGACCAATGACCTAAATCTAAAACCATATCCACCTTCAACAATCATCTTCACATTCTCAAGAAATTTTTCTAGTAACATCTTACAAAGATCCATTTGAACATTCTCCCTTACAATTTTATGTGCAATATAAAGAGCTAACGAAAAAGTGGCACTATCATGATTCCAAAACTAAATTTTATAAGAAATTCCATAGACAACATACCTCACTATCAGATCTTCCAAGGTATTGATAAGAAGTGCACATTGATCATGACTAGTTTCTATCAGTTCTTCTACCTCCTTATAGCTTATTGTCTTCTTTCTAGGTAATTCACCAACATTGCATAATTCTATGATAGCTTTAATTACATCCTTCGTCACCAGATACGGTTTGTCTAGCACTAAGGTTTCACCTTGAAACTGACTCAACAAAAAAAAAACTTTGTCATCACACTAGGGATATTATCCCAAAATATCTAGTCCAAAATTTCTAATCCTTTGCATATTTTCTATATGCAATCCAAACTCCAATTCTTGATCCTACTATCATCAAACTCCTTCATCTCAACCTTCTTCATTTTCTTTATCACAGACTCACTGACACTTTGAATGACCAATTGAGACTCCATAATTATTCACATATTTGTCTATTCAAGATATCTCTGCAAAAACTCAAATTTTCTTCTTGCAACAGTACCAAATAATTCCAAATTTTCACATTTATAACTACAAACCTTCATGCTTACTTTTCCTATCCAAAATTAAATATCGCTGATGCAACTCAGCTGTACTATGCACATCAATCAATCAATAACTAAAATCATTATTTCTCCACCCTTCACATTAGAGACAAGATAGTTGTGACTAGTATTGCCTCATAGTAGGGGAAGTGACTGATATAGCATTTTAATACTCCCCCTAAGCCAAAGTATTCGGCTTAATTACCAGAAGAGATAGTACTGGGGTCCGGTACCAAAAGGCTCTCCAAATCAACAACATGCTTCTTCCATGTCATGTTAGTCTTCTGAGATTCACTTGAAACTATAACATTATTACCATTTCTAGTATCTAGTGGAACACTACCAAATCTACATGTGTTAGCATAATGACTAACTTGACCACATTTGAAATAATTGACATTCTTCTTACCAGATCTCATGGACTAACTTCTAGATCTGCATTGACTAGCCTTGTGACCATAGTTGTGAAACACATAGCAATTACCGTGAAATATATTATTCATTGCACTCTTCTTATTCTGATTTAAAACTTGACCTTTTTACTAACTTTCTTTATGACTAACCTTATTACAATTAAAACATTGAACCTTCTCTTCCATTCTCATCTTACAATCAACTTCCCTATGACCAAAATTATTGCAAATATGAGAATAATTGTTAAAAGATAAGTACCTTTGAGAATTTGGTTACCTTACTGAAGGTCTTCTTGTAGATTTATTTTGATTCTTGATCTTGTCATCTACCTTAGACATTGCCTTGGCTTCAACTAGCTTCTATTTTCCTTTATCCTTCTTAGTTGAACATTCACCAATAAGCCTTAATCTTTCTTTATCTTTGGGACTTTTTTGCAGGGCTAATAATTGGTCCAAAATGGTACTTCTCTCACATACTTTTTCTTCAGATCTCAGCTTCTTCAATTCCTGATCCAACCTCTCATTTTCATATGAATTCATCTTGATGCTATTCTTGAAATTCTCTTCAGATTTCTTCTATTCCTCTATTATAATTCCCAATTCTTTTTCAATCAAGAATCAAAACTGGTTGGAACATCAATGGCTACTAGTTGTAAATTGTCAAAGGAAGATGACACAAAGGAAGTGAATGAGACACTTTACCGGTCCATGATTGGTAAACTACAATATGTTTTACACAGTAGGTCTGATATTACACATTCAGTAGGTATTGTGGCAAGGTTTTCTACCAACCCAAAGGAGACACATATGTATGTAGTTAAAAGGATATTTAGATATCTGAAAGGGATTGAAGATTTTGTTCTTTTATACACAAAAGGAGGAGATTTTGATCTCAAGGTATACAGTGATGCTGACTGGGCAGGCAATGTTGATGACATAAAAAGCACAAGTGGTGGAGCTTTCTTTTTAGGAGAAAGATAGTGACATGGTTAAGCAAGAAACAAAGTTGTATTTCACAATCTACTGTCAAAGCTTAGTATGTTGTTGCAGCTATGAATTGTTCTAACATTGTGTGGATCAAACAATTACTTGAAGGTATGCATGAAGAGATTACTTATCTAATTACAATTTATTGTGATAATACCATTTTTATAAATATATCAACAAATCTGGTGATGCATTCAAAGACAAAGCATACATCTATTAAGTATCACTACTTGAGTGATAAAGTACAAGATAAGCATGTGACATTGGAGTATGTGAATTCTAAAGAATAGATAGTTGATATATTTACCAAACCAATACTGAAGGATGATTTTGAGTATCTCTGAGGCAAGTTAGGGGTTCTTCCCCTATCAAATGTTCACTAAGGCATGATGCATGCTGCATCAATTCAAGTATCCAAAAGAATATCTATCTTGTGAGTTGATGCTAGTGTTCACTCTTTAGGTGAAGCCTGAAGTTGTGAAAAGAAGTTTATGAATGCAATAAGAGATCAATAAATTTGAGCTATAATGTACTTCCTGAGAAAAGTTTTTAGGGGTTTATATGTCTTTGGCATTGTTGGCAAAGAGGGAGAGAGTCAATTAATTAGTAAGACATGAATAAAGAAGATCGGAAAATAATGTTTTAAAAGAGGGATACTAAAGAAGATCTACTAATTGAAGAACAATGAAAGAGGGAGAATATGAATTGCAAAGATAAGTTACAATTTAGAGGGAGTACATGAATGACAGTGAAGTGTTACCATCATCAATTGAACACTGAATATTGTTAGTGTTGCCATTAATGCCAAAGAGGAAGATTGTTACTATAACCAATAATAATGTTGGAGACTATTTAACTGATGGTGATGATGATGAAGACCAACCAAGATCAAAGGAATACAAGATAGTAAAAAGGTTAGATCAGTTATTGTCTTGGCATTGATGTCAAGCAATTGATTTTTGGTTTATATTATGTTGCCATATCATTCGGTATATGATATAAGTTGAATGAGTTAAGGAGAAGAAGAAATGAGATGTTGTGAAGTTGAAGAACTTAATTGGGCAACTGATACAGATCAAACAATGATTAGATTATGTTGATATAATTGTTTTCTACCTAACATATGACTATGCTAAGTTAGTAAAGTATGGTAATAAAGTTTTTTCAAGTCGATAAGCAAAATTATTTTAGCTACCGAGAAGGAAAAGTTATTTGGTAAAGAGAAGGAAAATTCACTTAGTAAAGGCAAAGGAACTAAAGGCACCAAACATAAAGGAAATTTTTAGGCACCGAGTGAAGTTAACCGAAATACAAAATTATCTATCGAGCAAGGAACAAATATTGAATAAAAGGATCAAAATGATATTTAATAATTATCTATGATGAGATGGATGGTTATGATGATAAGGAAATTTAGTTAGAGAGATCTACGAACAGGAAAATTCATGATGATGATCTATGACTTAGATCTAAATGCTTAAAACAAAAGGAACAAGTTTAAAGAAAAGTTCAAGTTCTGAGGTGAAAATAAATCATGTTACCGAGATCTAGATTCAAGGTATAATGAATTGGACAGATGAGATTGATCAAAGGAAAATTTAGTAGAAGAGATTAAGCGAAAAAATATGTCTATATAAAGGATGGATTTTTATGGACAAATGGTTGGAAAATTGAAGAGTTGATAAGTCACCGATTGATGTAGTGAAGAAGGAACATAGATATTCTGAGTCAGAAAGAAGGATCTGATGAAGTACTGAAGCCAGTGGAAAGTGAAGAATTGAAGTGAAGTTAGAAGAGCGTACAAAGGATCTGGTTATGCAAAGATAATTGCAAATTTATAGGTCAATATATTGATTGTGCATTTGTAATAGAGAAATCTCTTAAAAGAGTGTACTTAACAGTCTTATTGTAAAATCCTTGAAAAAGGTAACACTTTAAAAGAGTGTTCAAAGCCCTCTAACTAGGACACTCCTAATAGGGTGAATATCCTAACAGATCTGAGGTAAATCCCTTGATCGGGTCACACCTAACAGTGTGTATTGTAATCTTTAACCAGATTGGCTCTTAACCAGGCATACTTCAAAAGAGTATTTTCTTAGTGGGTGACAATTCCCATAGTGGTTTTTCCCAAAGCTGGGTTTCCACATTAAATACTAGTGTTACATGTGATGAATGGTTTATGTGAATGTTATTGTGCTTGTTAAAGTTTATTTACTATTGTCAGTAAATAGTGAAGTGTGTTTAACCGAGTTGTCACCGAGTTAATCAGAGAAAATACTTTTAGGTATTTGGAATCAGGGATTACTGATTCACCCCTCCCTCTTTGTAATCCAATAGATTTGTCCTATAGTAATCATGCATAATTGCTATTAAATATTGTTGTATATTACTTTATTATTGTATGAATTGACAATGTTTTTGAATGAATAGATAGATAGATATTTAATATGTAATATATGTATAGTGGTAAGTAGGATAACGACTTGTATTTATTAATTAATATTATTAATTAATAATTAATAATTAAATAAATGGAAAAATAATACAATATAATAATAAAAAGGAGTATTATTATTATAAACTATGGTATTTGTTAACCAATAGTTATAATATTTGGTTGGGAAGTAGTTCCTTCCTATATAACTCCTCTCAAAGGAATAATATGGAAAACATTTCATTTTACCATATAGTTTTTCTAGGAAGAAAAACATAGGGGAGTCAGGAGAAGAGTTGTAGAGAGTTGTTGATGATCATTCCATGTGATTTCTTTGGAGATTTGGAGTCTGAAAGAGAATTTGATAGAGATTTGTCATTGCAATTACCTTGTGTGAGTGCTTTGTGAAATTAAGAGATAATTGGTTTTCTTTTGGATTGCTTTAGAATTGATTTTAGATTATTGGAGAGGATCGAAGGATCTTGTTGAAAATGTTCAAAGTGGTTTTGGATCTTTCTTGCATTCTCTCTTTTGGATTCTACGTAGGACCAGAGGTAAGATCCAATCCTAGAAATGAATCTATGTTTTTGTGTGTGTTTGTGTAAATAATATATCATTATTTATTAAAAGTGGCAAAGAGAATATATGATATGCTTGTTTGAAGTTGTTTATGGCATTTTATTATTCTATTATAGTTTATGCATTTTCCTTTTTGTATTCTGAAAACAATATAATAGTTTGGAGGAATTTTCTTGAGTGCTTTTCCCTCCATGTTCATTTAGACCTATTTTTGTAAATTAAGTTTTACACATGTAAAATCTTTGTGTGAGGGTTAGCTCCGTTTTGTCCATAAACACAATTTGGAACTTGTTTATTTTTTTTTTGTATTTTCAATCAGTCAAATGCATCATTTAAACTTGTATCTATGTAGCTTTATGTTAAAAATGCATATAATTATGTTATAGATGTATAGTTTTAGGTAAAAGTTGTGTATCTTTACCAAATAGTTGTGTATCTTTACCAGATAGATGCATGACATTCCCATTTGGTAAAAATTTGTCAAAATATGCAATTTTAGGGATTTAGGATCATACCAGAGGCACTAGGGTTATGTTTATCTGATTATTTTAGACATAAATTCTCTCTATATTAATTATTGATCATATTATGTGATTTGGATGCTTCATGATGTATTTTTAATCAATTTGAGTGCCTATGGAGGGTTTAGGGTTGCCCAGTGGACCAAGGGAAACAAATGATTCCTAAACCTAGATTTGACATTCTAATTTGATTATGAGAATTGTAATATGTTATCATTGTGATATGTGATCCTTTTATAAACTTTTTATGCTTCCAATTCATGGGTAAAGAACCTAGGTACAGTAGGTGAGTGGATCTTAATGGGGGTCAGTGCCCTACGTGGATGAGGTAGGATAACCCATTGGTAATTTGTTTAATCAAGTGATAACCTTAATTAATTGACTGGGAAGGGGGGATACACACACTACTCAATATTAATTGATGCCTTTCCCATGCTACTAGTTCTAGTAGAAGCTAGGGATGGGAGTGGGAGAAGGTTCCTTTGTGTTGGGACAATTGAACAACCTTGTCCTAATGAAAGTTATTTGGTTCTGTATGTGCCTACTTGGGGGACAGGGTACATAGTTACTACCAAGATAACCCAAGGGTGAGGGCTATATGATGACACTAACCTCACTTTTAGCCTAGAGTCTTTACACACTAGTTTTTACATTTGCCTCTGGTGGTCCTATTTGTTGATTGGTCAAGTGCATTTTCAAGCCTTATTTTGGGAAGGGTTTTACCACATTATTTTATGTCCATTTTTTAAAATCCTTGTATGGGGCCTTGGTGTCTATCTTCTATCTCAAAGGATTGGGATTATAGGCCATGTGGTTGGGTAATTAATCTTTTTGTTATTGAGGTAGTGTTTGTGTTGCATGGATTGAACCTTGCATACGTTCCTTTTAGATTTGCAACATTGAGGACTTCATCTTGTAATTTTCATAATGATGTAGTGTATTATTGTATATTCATTTATGTAGTTGTATACTCATAGAAGAACTTTGATGTAATCATGGCATATTGATGTAATTTCATTTGAAAGAAATGTAAGGGGTAGATCTAGGTGAAAGAAAAGGGGAAGTATATGTTGTAATTCATATTTTATAATGTGAATGTTGAAAGAATAAATTATTTATTTATGATATTGGTAAAAGTTAAGTTATTTTTGAATGCCTTATTAATTTTTAGGAAAAGATAAGTAAAGCAAATGTAAGCAAATGATCCTTGGAAAGAATGTGTATCGATTGCTTAATTGTTTACACCGAATGATTAAATAGAAAGTAATTATGTAATGGGTAAGTATCTGAATGATTTAAATGTAATTTTTATGAAAGGATACTTAATGTTTTATCATGTAGAATTTCACATAAGTAAATGGAAAAATCTATTATCAAGATCAATAGATGAGTAATGTGGAAATGGTATCATGATAGAAATGATTTTATATTGATCCAATGTTAATAGTTAATAAGGGAAAATAAATGGACTAGGAACACTTACTTTGGTGAATTAAAATGAACATAGACTTAAGGAAATTCATAATGTGATATTATGTTGATGTGTATCATTGTTTTCAATAGTAAATTGAGGGATTATATCATGTTGCTTAAAGTAGTGACATTAGGGAACCATGTGAGGACATATGTAACAAACACTGCATTCATGCATGAACTTATGTAATATGATGACAAATGTTAAATTATGAATTCATACCATGCAAGGTAACAATGTGTGTCATTTTAGCATGTTAATTAATGGTAGTAATTATCCTTAAAAAAAAATTGTACCATTTAGCGGTTAGAAGTGTTGTCCTCTCAGGTTCCTTGGCGGGGTATTATAGCTCTAGTTGTGTCATGTAAATATAGCTCTAGTTTTCTCATTGCCCCTGGATAAAGCACCTGGGCCAGATGGTTATACAACATTATTATTTCAAACATGTTGGGAATTCATAGGCTGGAAATTGCTTGGGGTAATTGAAGAATCTAGGAAAAGTAAAGCAAAGCTAAAGTATTTTAATACGACCAATATAGCTATTATTCCCAAAGTTAAGTCTCCAAAGACATTTTCAAAATTTAGGCCAATTTCATTATGTAATACCATTTACAAAATTGTTACTAAGGCTATATATTTGAGATTGCAATATCTGATCCCCAAGCTAGTGTCTCATGAACAAGGTGGTTTTGTACCATGTAGGGAAACCATGGAAGGAGCACTAGTTTCTCATGAGGCTCTACATTCCATTAACTCATCAAATTTGCCAAACTTCATCACTAAACTAGACATGATGAAGGCCTGTGATAGAGTATGTTGGGATTTCCTCCTTAAAGTTCTTCACAAATTCAAATTTTCAAGAAGTTGGTGTAAATGGACCAGAGCTTGCATTTTAGGGGCATGGTTTTCAGTTATCATAAATGGGGTCCCCACTGGCTTCTTTTCTTCGACACAAGGGGTAAGACAAGGAGATCCACTCTCTCTGGTTTTGTTTATTTTGATGGCAGAAGCTTTCAACAGATTCATTCATCACCAGCATGTCCTAGGGCAATGGCAAGGTACAAAAATTGGGAATTTAGTCATATCAATTACCCATTCATCATTTGATGATGATACACTACTTTTTGGGTCATCAAATGTTGCAGAACCCAAGCAAATCAAACATGTGTTAGATACATATACTACTGTCTCCATGCAAAAAATCAATGAGAATAAATAAAAAATTTATCTCTTCAATACAAACCATGTCATTTCCACAAGGATTGTCAATATTTTGGGTTTCTCACAAGATCTCCTTCCTTCTATGTATCTGGGTATTCCTTTCTTTGTGGGTGCTAACAAAGTGAGCTATTGGTCTCCAATTATTGAGAGAATCAAATCTAGAATTGTGGCTTGGAAAGCCAGATGGCTATCTCTCTTAGGTAAAATTCTACTTGTCAAAACTGTCTTGTCAGCAATCCCAAATGATTACCTTTCAGTTTTAAAAGCCCCCTCTTCAGTAGTGCAAATTATTCATAAGCTGATTTAGGATTTCTTATGGAGTGGAAACATCAATGGAGGCAAGAAAATACCTCTTATCTCCCTTCAAGATATGGCTTAGGTGAAATCCTTGGGTGGTGCTGGAATTCATGACCTTGTACAAAGGAATAAAGCCTTTGGTGCCAAATTAGTTTGGCAAATGTATTCTAAACCGCATAATAAATGGTGTCAAATAATGTAATATAAGTATTTGGATAATTCCTGCCCTTCAAGAGTACTCACTATTTGAGACCCTCCAAGTGGCTCAGCTTTATGGGACTTTATGATGGCTTCCAGAGACATCGTGACTAACTATATTTCATGGGAGGTTAACTCGGGCACCCAAGTTAAGTTCTAGAGAGATTCTTGGAATGGATCCCCTCCTCTTTTCAACTTAGATCCGATGGACATCCTGATAACATCATCAGAAAATTCATGGGGTAAATATCTGATAGATTTTGTATCTGCAGTTTGTTTATTTTACAAAAAAGTGATTTGGAAGGACCTGAGAGAGCTTCTAATTCCTCCTATGGATCAAGACAAACTTCACCAAATTCTCTCATCTCTTGTGGTTTATATCTCGGGGAAGGAGGGTAGAATAATCTGAGCCCCTGGGAAGAATGGTTCGTATTCAATTAAAGAAGGCTACAGGCTCATCCAACAGAAAGTAACTAATAAAACACCTTCTTGAGCTTTCTCCTTTTGCTGGAACCAATTCACGCTACCGAAGGCTGGATGTTTTGTGTGGATTGCTTTGTGAAAGAGAGCACTTACAAGTGACAGGCTTATGAAATTTCATATATCACAACCTTTCAATTGTCAACTTTGTGATCAGGAACTTGAAGATGGAGACCACCTTTTCTTGAATTGCCCATTTGCCCAGCAATGCTAGACCTTTGTTCTGGGAAAACTTCAGTATTCCACACCTCTCCCAAACAAATTGTGGGACCTCTTCCAATCTTGGCTTGAGCTATATTCCAATTCCTTTTTCTCACACCTTTGGACTTGCATCCCAACGCTTATTGTTTGGGCTCTCTAGTGGGAGCATAACAAAAGGATCTTTCGGCAGTGCCCTTCAAACATTGAAAATGTCCTTTCCAGCATTGAAAAGTCCATTTTTGAAGTTGTGAACTCTAACCATCCTAAACACATGTGTAACCCAGTTTTGACTCAATGGGACACAATTATCCTTCACCATTGGAAACACTTATATGTCTCCACTGGTTGGTATCAAAATGTAAATACTCCTGTCACAACAAATAGAGATAATGTACATTGGACCCCCCCACCGAATTATTTTGTTAAACTTAACTTTGATGGTGTATCTAGGGGAAATCCAGGTATTTCAAGTGCAGGAGCCTACATTTGGGATCAAAATGGTGATGTCCTTGCAATTAGAATTGATCCCCTGCCTTCAGGATCAAACAACATAGTAGAAGATTATGCCCTCTTCTTTGGTCTTGTATTGGCTAAACATGGTGGCTATCAATTTATACAAGTGGAAGGTGATTCCATGGTTATCATCTCTACATGTATTAAGAGGGTGTCACACAATTGGAGGTTGTCTTATATCCTCCAACAAATTTGGCAACTCTTAGACTCCTTTGATGAAGTTCTCATCTCACACACCCTACGCGAAGGAAATGCACTTGCCGATTATCTATCAAATATGAGTTGTGATGGTTGTTCTCTCATTGATATTGATCCAAGTCATGTAATAAATAATAATGAAAATCTTCAAAAATGATTGCCGAAGATATACAAGCTTTCTAACATCAAGCATGAGATGAGAAGTACTTTATGTCAGCAAAGATTAATCACTAGTGTGTAAGATCAATAAAAATCATCCCACAATATCAATTTTGGTGGCTCACATTTCTCTCTCCCATGATCATGGTAACTAATGGAAGGACATCCCAATCAACACAATCTGTTGATCTCCATGTGATTTTGGCATGTCATTTGTATGACATAATACACGTCATACAATTTATGCATGGTAATGAACATGTTTCATCCCTGTGTTTATTGCTAGCTTGTGTGATCACTCCAGTGGGGCACAACGTGATTTGTCTTCATATGTGAAAGAGGATTTGCAATTACTATTTATTTACCACTCTTTTGTTCATGGAGAGCCATTTTTATTTATCTTCAACAATTGTCGCCTTCTTCCCTATTTTCTCTACATTATGGATTTTTCATTTGCGAAATGCCTGAGATGCATATCTTGTAACTTGATTCATGAAGACCTACTACCAAGGAATTTCAGAGTGTTTCTTCAACCAGAGGTCTCAGAGCATCCTCTTCCTGCATATGTTGATGACAATCTGTTAGATACAGTCTTCATCAGTCATTCTTCAGTGATCCACAGGGCCATCCGAAGAGTAATAGGTGAGAATGTTCTCGCTCCAAAAGCCCCACAAATTCTCTTTCCATTGCATTTGGCTTCAATATTTTTGTCCAATTCCCTTGATGTGATGCAAACAATGGATTTACTGCTATTAATAGCAAATAAGGTTATCTGCCCACAACTTATTGGGGAAAATAAGCTCATGTTGGCCATTCAAAAGTATGACCTATGGAATGGGGATGCTTTTGTGGGTGGTTTGTTTCCCCGTTATCTACTGCTGGCTTCTCATGAGCACATGATGATCCTCACCTATGCGAAAAAAGCCCTTGAATGTCACAGCTACAGGATTTTTAAGAATACATTGCAAATTGTGTCTCCGGTCCTTGGATGTGAACTCGAGGTCTCCTTCAGAAGTTTAATGAATGCTTTCTTGGACTTGCTCGGTACTCCCAATTTTCTTGTACATCCCCCGTGGGTTCACCAAAATCCTATCATTGTATTGGAGGCTTTGCAAGCTTTGTCCCCTATTCTAGATCTTAACTTTCCTGCAACAGTGTGTATCCAACCTGCATTCTCTCTGTCTCTGCCACAAGCTACATTGCTCCAAGTCACACATCAATGGAAATCTAACAATGAGGGCTGGGATTCATTGGTTGGTTCAGTTCCTCTTATTGGATGGGAAGAAGCTTGCCTCCCTGTAGGTGGGAATTATGAGGATATGGAGGAATAAGTTATTAGAGTGGGGTATTGCAATTTTGTCTATAGTCTAGTTCATACTGAGGTCTCCTGCAAGATGTCAGTTTTGTTAATCTTCAACTGCTCATATGATATTGACAACGTATCATTTCCATTTCTCCTGCAGGGCAAATTTTGATTGACCGGCTTGTGCTGACTGTATTGGTTCCTCGGGTGGTTTTGTGTTTTGATCCTTATGGTGCATGAGTTCATAACTCAACTTTTCAAATAAATCGCTTTAATCATATTGTTCTTTCTCATACCCCGAATAGAGGGATTTTGTAGGGTCTTTTTGGGTACTCCTACACAATGGATTTATGATTTTAATTATCTTTCTAGCGGGTTTTTTGGGGTTACTTTCTACAATCCTCTAGGGATTCATGGTTTTGTGAAAACCAAATGTATAATTCTCTACTATATTATTGCATGTATATGACAATGATCCTTGGGTTTCTTCCTAATTCTTCCACGGAGGAGTCTTTTGAATCAGTTATTATAAATATAATTATGGTGGCTTGACCACTTTTTCTTAAAAAATAAATAAAAATATTCTCTTATAAATCGCCATGAAGTGATGAAGGGTACTCCCCTTACTCACTCAAACACACACACACCACAATAGATAGATAAATAGAAAATTGCAAGAATGTAAACACTTTCTTTCTATTATCTTCAATGCAATGATATTACAATATTTATAAAAATAACATGCTACAACATTCTCGTTACAATAATCTACTAGCTAGAGTCACCATATGCATGACCAAAACTATCCCAAGTAACCCCTCTTTTCCCTTTTTATCCTTGGAAATATAACCACCTTAGAGTCTTCTAGAAGGAGTCACCTCTTGGACATATGGTTGACCTCTTGGACGTATGGTTGACCTCTTTTCTCTCCTTTCACTTTCCTTGGAATATGCCTAAAATAGGTTTTGATGTATACTAGAATATTTTAAATTTTTTTTTCAATTTTCCTCCCTAAAGTAGTGCAATTTCCAAAGGTTGTAACTTTTGATACAAGAACCCTTTCAATCATTTAAAGATCCAAAATTCAAGTCAAACATTTTATAGCACTTTCAAACCCTTAAATATGGATATTTCCCAAACAATACATGATAGGAAATTATTCTTTTTTCCAATCATTATTTTTTCCCATTATGCTCCTTGGGGTCAATTTTTAGGTTCTAGTATGCACACAAAAACTTACTAAAAATAGTAAAATTGCTAAAACTAGTAAAGCTACCAAAATATAGCTTTATTGAAAAACTAAAAAATATTTTTGGGTGATGCAAGGTTTCTTTTACACCCTAGATACTCCTACACCATGAAGGAAGGAAGTTTTTAAATCCATTTGCTCAACCTCTAAATCATAATTAATAATAATAGAAAACAACAATCTAAAGGGTGTCATTTGTACAATAGGAGAGAGAATATCTCCCTTAATTAACACCCCCAACCTGAGAGTAGCCTTTTTCAACCAAGCTTTCTTTATATTTCTCAATGCTTCCATCTGAACCATACTTTTTCTTGAAAACCCATTTTAAACCAATAAGTTTTTGTCTTTTAGGAGATCCCAGGTATCATTATTTTTTAAATTTGTCATTTCTTCATCCATAGTGGTTTTCTAGGATTTTGCATCATTTGTACCTAGTGCGTCTTCAATAGATCTAGGTTAATCCATGCTAGTATTCAAAGAAAGAATACATCTTCAATCATCAAGAGAATACCTTTCAAGTGGTTATCTCTACCTTTTGGACCTTCAAACAAATTGAGTTGGAGGTTCTTCCTCCTTTTTTGAAGATTTAGAGCTAGATGAGCTTTGCTCAAATTATTGTCTATCTTGGGGTCTTGATTCAAAATTTTCAAGCATAGAAGGTAGTTGAATCACATCTTCCTTTTTAGTTTTTCCAAGATGCAAATGTAATAAAAAAGGCTTATTTTCTCTAAAAATAGCACTTCTACTATGTGATAACCTACAAGTGATTAAATATCTTGATGGAATGAATGGACAAGTGAAAGACAATGATTAATGGTCACTGAGTTACTAAAGTGATATGTAAGACAATTAAATTAGTCAATGTATTGTCATTGATGTCAACTAGTTTTGACTGTACTTATCATGATGGTTACAAACATCTGAAGAAGGAAAATGGTAAAGGAATGAGATATCTACATGAAGATGAGATGGATATGAATGATATGGCTATGGTATACATTGGGTAACTTATTGATGAGTCTATGGCATTATGTTGTTGAATTGATTGTATTACATGATTTTGTTATGTATTGAAGATCAGAACTGAACAAGTTTATGTGGTTAGTAAATGAAGATTTCTGTATACACCGAGCTAGTGTAGTGTATACCAAGTATAGTATTAACCAAGCAAGTAATCACTGACACATTCTGATATTGACCGAGTGAAATAAACAATTAATGTTTATAACAACTGACTGAATTGATGAGTTGGACAATTGCTTATGATTTTGAGGTAGAAGATAATGTTTGTTATGATGATCTAACAGTTGAAAAAATTCAAGATTGATCGAATGAAGGAGAATGAAACCTATTATTGACACAACTGTCGAGGAAGGTTAAAGTGGTAAAATGAACAATGAAGATTAAGAGGCAAAATCAACAGATGAAAAGAAAATGGTTTATGTTGTCTATTTAAGGAGACACAAGATTCATTATTGAATATGAGATTTTTAATACTGTAGGAGAATTCGTGTGAAAAGGATTACTTTCACGCACCACTGATCAAATTGCTTGAAGACATTACCAAGCATCAGAGAAGCATACACTGAGTGGAACAAGTTGGAGGATATGAAGGATTGAATTGATTATTGATCAGGAGAGGTATTTTGAGCTTATCATAGATCTGAAAATTTGCAAATCATAGTTGTGTTTGAGTCAGGTCATTACTGTATCAGTTTAACCATTGTTACAAAAAAATCTCTTAACTGAATGGGACTTAACAATATTTTTGTATTTCAATATGCTATTCAATAAATGTTGATATTTTTCTTGTTGACCCCATAGTGAATGATTGCCAAAGGAGAATTGTTAGTGATAAATCCTCTAACCAGGTCACACCTTACAGTGTGCTTTGTAACCTTTAACAGGGTTGGCTCCTAACCGAGCTCACTTCAGAAGAGTGAATTATTTTGGGTTACCGGTCCTAGGTGGTTTTTCCCTTAACAAGGTTTCCATGTTAAAAAATTATGTGTTATGTGTGTATGATGTGTTGAATTGTTATTTTTCTTTACACATTTTATAACTGGACAGATTGGTGAACACATTACTTAATTTACTGGCAATCAGTAGATGAAGAGAAAGATACAGTTGATAACTTATCGAGTTGATTATTTGCTAAGAAAATTTTTAACATATACATCTGGGAGATTGGGATTGTAGGATAAATGGTATTAACTGATTCACCCCCCCCTCTTAGTTATCTAACAATTGGTATTAGAGCATAGAGTGCTTGAATTTTTTTTTGAAGGACTTAAGCTAAAGATCACAAGATGTATAAGAGAGAGGTGCCAAAGCTGAAAAAAGATAACTTCTTGACATGGAAAAGCAGAATGAGATTGCATCTATATAGAATTGGAGAATCTTCTATATACTAATTAGATAATGAATTCATCCAACTGACTAGACTGTTGACTATTGATCAGATGAGAGATAGACATGAACATAATGTCTCCATGATAGAGATTTTTGCTGCCTTATCACATGTTTAATTCGAAGATATCAAGACATGCACTTCAGCCAAATGAATGTGGGACAAAATTGCACTAGTTCATGGAGGAGATGCAAATGTGCTATGGGAAAAAGTTGAGAGTCTTAGAGGAAATTTTGATGACATGAAAATGAAAGAAGGAGAAAACATTTCATAATACAACAATTGAATTAAGGAGATTGTCAATGCTATCTGAGGAGAAGGAGGTATTATTGAAGAAGACACCATTGTGAGTAAAATTATTAGAACCTTGCTGCCTATTTATGCTATTAGATTCTCTGCAATCCATGAAATAAGATCAGCTTCGCGTAATCATCTTACACTTGATAGCCTAATCGATAAACTGACTACTTTTGAGTTGGATAACTTTGATAATAGTATTGTTCCAAATGTTGAGTCTGCATTTATGTCATCCTTGAAAATTGGTAAATCAAGCAATAAACACATGATAAGAAATGAGAGTGATAGTGACAGTGATGAGGATGAACTTGATGAGCTTGAAGCATTAATAGCTAGAAGACTGCAGAAAGGTAAAGGAAGATACAAAGGTAAATTACCTTTGGTATGTTTTAACTATAAATAAATCAGTCACATTGTAGCTAGATGTCCTAACTAGAAAGAGGATGCCAAAGACAATGAACGATCTAGTGAAAGAAAGTTTGACAGAAGAGATAACTGAGAACACAGAGGCAACCAACAGTATGACAAAAGAAGCAACCAAGACTACAAAGACAAAGGCAAGAAATCAAGTTACCTTGTTGAAGATGATGATGATGACACCGACATTGAAACTGATGAAGATATTGAAGTGGTATTCATAGCCTTGAAACAAGATTCAGAAGAAGAAGAAAGGTATGTTGAAACAACACTCATTTCTAAAGTTAGCAAGAATTATACTTGGATTATTGATAGTGGTTGTACACATCATATGACTGGTGATGAAGACAAATTTGAATACCTTGAACATTATAATGGTGGATCTGTTAAAATGGGAAATGATATACCTTGTCTAGTAAAAGGAAAAGGATCTATTTTGTTGAACAATAAGATCATTTGTGAGAATGCATATTGGGTGAAGGGACTTAACTATAATCTATTGAGTGTAGCACAACTGAATAACATAGGTCACCGAGTTTCATTTGAAAATAGAAAGGTAAAAATCTATGATGAGATTGGAAAGTTGGTCAGTACTGGTGAACAATCTAAAGGTAATCTATTTTATATTGACAACACTAAAAATTATTGTTTATTAGCTAGAACTGAAGATGTGTGGTTATGGCACAAAAGACTATGTCATGTGAATTTTGACAACATGGTTAAAATAACAAGAAAAGGAGAGTTAGAAGCTTACTGAGCTTATCTAAACCTGACCATGTCAGGTGTAAACAATGTCAAATGGGAAAAATGTCAAAATCTACTTTCAAAAGCAAGAACTATTCATCTAATGCTATTTTTAGAGTTGGTTCATATTGACTTGTGTGGTCTAATGAGAACTTAGAGTTGTTATGGTGACATATATTTCATCTTATTTGTTGATGACTACTCTAGGATGATGAACATTATGTTTTTGAAAGAAAAATCTGAAGCCTTCAAGATGTTTAAATGGTATAAAGCCAAAATGGAAAGAGAAAGTGGAAAAGAGTTAAAATGCTTAAGATCAGATAGAGGTGGTGAGTTTATTTATGATGAGTTCACTAACTTTTGTAATGAGCATGGAATTAAAAGACAGTTTTCTACACTGATAACACCACAACATAATGGAATTGTTGAAAGGAGAAATACATCTATTGTTGATTGTGCTAGAACACTAATGATTGAAAAGGATGTTGCAAAAATATACTGGAGAAATTTTTTTAGTACTATTGTATACACATTAAACTAAGTACAACTGAAGAAAGATTCAAACAAGACACCCTATGAGTTATGGTATGGGTACACACCGAATGTAAGTTATTTCAGAATATTTTGAAGTAGATGTTACATTCTGAAAGATGATAGAAATGAGAAATTTGATTCAAAAGGTGATGAAGGAATATTCTTAGGATATTCTACTAAAAGAAAAGCTTACAAATGTTTGAATAAGACTAATAATAAAATGATTGAAAGTGAAAATGTGAAGGTTGATGAGTTTGCTGAGAAAAATGATGAAGAAAGCAAAAATGAACCAGAAGATTATGGTAGATTCACATACATTGAGCAACCTAACACTCTACCTGAGAAACAACCTAAAATTATCAAGCAAGAGGATAATGATACTGAGCATCAGCCTATAGAGACATAGAATCAGGAAATAGTTACCGAGGAAGATATTGATCCTACATCGAATGATGAGCAAAGAAGAGAGAAAGTACTTGCAAAATTTGTGAGGAGACACCATCTGCAGAATTAGATTATTGGTGACAAGAAAGTTGGCATGATGACATGAAGTAATTTGATAAACAACACATGTTTAGTTTATGAATTTGAACCTAAAAATGTTAGGGATGCACTTGAAAATGATGAATGGATTAAAGCCGTGAATGAGGAAATAGAGAAAATAATGAAAAATAAAACATGGACATTGGTACCGAGACCAAATGATAAGAATGTAATTGGAACAAAATGGATATTCAGAAACAAGTTGAATGAAAATGGTGAAGTCACTAGGAATAAGGCCAGAATTGTATGTAAAGGATATGCACAAGAAGAAAGGATTGATTATGGTGAGATTTTTGCACCAGTTTCTATACTTGAAGGAGTTAGAATATTGCTTGCATATGCTGCCTAAAAAGGATTTAAAGTATATCAAATGGATGTCAAATCTGCATTTTTGAATGGAATACTTGAGGAAGATGTATACATTGAACAACCTGATGGTTTTATTGATCCAAATTAGAAAAACATGGTATGTAAGTTGCACAAAGCACTATATGGACTGAAACAAGCATCGAGAGCATGGTATGAAAGACTGCATTCATATCTTATTAGTATTAGATTTGTTAGAATAAGTGACAACAATAATTTATACTTGAAAGGTGAAACTGATGATAAGATTCTTATTGCTGAATTTTTTTTGATGATATCATATTTGGAGGACATGATAATCTATGCAAATCATTTGCTGATGAAATGAGAAAATAATTTGCAATGTCAATGTTTGGAGAGATTAAATTATTTCTTGGTTTGAAAATTCTACAACAAAGTGAAGGTATATTCATTACACAATCAAAGTACATCAAAGAAGTGTTGAAGACTTTTGGAATGGAAGATTCAAAATTGGTCATTACACTTATGATCACATGAAGAAAATTAACAAAGGATGATCAATCAACCGAGGTAAATCAAACATTATACAGATCAATGATTGGTAAACCGGTGTATGTCGTGCATAGTAGACCGGATATTGCACATGCAGTTGGAATTGTAGCAAGGTTTTTTGCTAATCCTAAAGAATCACATATGACTATTGTTAAAATAATTTTGAGATACTTAAAAAATA
The DNA here is from genome assembly GCA_027943335.1 of Chamaecyparis obtusa. Lineage (NCBI taxonomy): Eukaryota > Viridiplantae > Streptophyta > Pinopsida > Cupressales > Cupressaceae > Chamaecyparis > Chamaecyparis obtusa. The sequence continues at coordinate 1,008,889 of BSBK01005351.1, forward strand.
CAGAAAACTATGGTTTATGGTACAAGAAAGAGGGCAATTTTGAACTAAATGTTTATACAAATGTAGATTAGGCTGGAAACATTGATGACCTAAAGAGCACTACTGGTGGAGCATTATTTTTGGGAGAAAGATTAGTTACTTGGATAAGAAAGAAACAAGGATGCATTTCTTAGTCCACTGCCGAAACATAATATGTTGTTGATGCTGCTAATTGTTCAAACATTGCATGGATAAAATAATTCTTGAAAGGTATGAATGAAGAGATCACTGACCTAGTGATAATATACTATCATAACACGCGTGCTATAAGCATTTCTAAGAATCTGGTGATGCATGCAAAGACAAAGAATGTATCTATAAAGTATCACTACTTAAGGGAACAAGTACAAGAAAAACTTAAGTTTGTGAAATCAAAAGAACAACTTGTAGATATATTTACTAAACCCTTACCTAAGAATACATTTGAGTACTTGATGACTAGACTAGGGGTCCATCCCCTATCTGTCGATCACTAAGGTGATCAGGAGGTTGCATCAACCTATACTTTATCAGAATATCAAATAATGTGTATGCATATTGTTCACACTTTAGGTCCCCTGAGGTTGTGAAAGCTAGAAAATGAAGCACAAATTGATATTGCATATTGGTACATGAAAGGTACTTAATCTGAACTGAACACCAGAGATAGTATTTTGGCTACTACTGAGCTATTTATTCTTTTTGGCATTGTTGTCAAAGGGAGAGAGTAGCAATGAAATATTGATGCAGTCAAGGTTGGAAAATCCAATTAAGGACTGTCTGACCTTGCAGCCAAACCAATACGCAGCAGAAATATACAACAACAACAACAGATCTGATATAGAACAAAAATATTTATTCATCAAATCACTGATTACATGCAATGTGCTAGGCTATAAGGCCTTCCCGGTTACAGCTAGATAAAAAGCAAGTAACAATCTACAAGATCTCGCAAGATCCAAAGCTTTTCCACAACATCAACACTCAGCTAGTCCAGGTCTCCAACACACAACACACTGGTAGGCACCCAGAAAAGATCTAAACTAATTATACTCAACTTCCAAGCAATCTTCCTTCTCCTAAGCTTCAAGGCTACTAACTCTTCCTCCAATGATTCCCCTCCCAAAAAACTACCAAAACATCCTATAAATATTGATTCCCAGCCACAAGTTGGCTGATGAAACAATTAACCCTTACAAATAAATATTAAATGCCAAAACATCAGTTGGCTCTCAAATAGCCTTAAAAGTAATATAAACTCTCCAAGATGGCCCCAAATGGTCATTAGATCTGTATAGAAGAATCTAACATGCCAAATCTAGGTCCCCACACATCCAACAGTCAATCCATAACTTGAGGAGTGCGACCCAAATCAACGGAACCAGTCGGCCAAGCCGATCCACCCAAACAAACCAAGTCGGTAAGCAAGAACACCGAGCAACAAAGAAATACCTGAGCACCATAAAACTGACCATGCCAAGCATGACTGAGCAACACAGTTATCACCGAGTGCCAGGAGTAACTGACACCTTCAGTTACCAAGCGTTCTTTATAGACTGAGCACCTTGGTAAACACTGAAACTAAGCAACCAGTCTCCCAAACTGAGAAAGTACTCCACCAAACCAAGATCAAAACTAACAACCTACCTTCAAATACAAACATATTTTTGGTTGATACAGGATTTCCAAGAATCCTAGGATGCTCCTGCATCAGACACCCTAGGTAAGAAAGATTTTCTCATAAGGAAATCATGAATGCCTCAAGGGAATCAGAATAGGTATGCCAAATTTGTCCTTCACCCATATCTCCTCTTGTCCTTCATTCCAAGTTGTCTGTACTTCATTCATTGTTCCCTATAGCAAATTCTTCTAATTTCCACTTTTCTTATCTTTTTGGTCGGCAACTGATAGCAACCGACTCTGACCACTACCAATCATAGCAGTGCCTCGGTAAGGTTCATCCTCAACCAACTCAGTATTATCCCATCTCTCTGTGTCATAAATTTCACCATCTATTGTACTATCTCTATTAGAAAGACCACCCACCTCTTGATCTCCACAAAATCTTTAGATATATCATTCTCCTTCTCTTTCAAACTAGACTTTGCAGGAATAGGTTCATCAACCCTGTGCTTCTGAGGTTTGTCACTGTCACATGGACAACATTTGATGACTCCACATTCCTTAGTCCCTATTTCTTGTAAAGGTATCAGCTTATGCCAAGCTCCTTCATACCTAACCACATAAGTGTTAGCACGACCATCAAACAACACATTCCTATCAAACTACCAAGGTCTATCGAGCAACAGATGACAAGCATCCATAGGCAATACATCACACAATATCTCATCCTGGTAAGATCTAATCTGAAAATTAACCAAGCATTGCTCTTCAACTCTAACCTTAGAAACATCTTGTATCCAACTAATTGATAAGGGTTAGGGTGCTTCCTTCTTTCCAAACTCAATTTACTAATCATTTCTTCTGAAACAAAGTTCTCAGAACTGCCACCATCAACTGTGACATTACATACCTTATTCTTGCACTTACATCTAGTTTTGAACAAATTTCTTCTTTGTACCAGTTCATGGACACATGCAGCTAACCTCCTAGTAATAAGAGTCTCACCTTTTTTGCAACATTCACAATGTCTTCTTCAGCAGTCAGTGCCACCCTCTTCTTAGGACAATGAAAACTTCTATGGCTAGCTTTACCATAGTTATAACAAGTATCAGTGAACTCATTCTTCTAGCTTCCTATTTGTCCACTATTGAAGTTTTTAGTACCTTGACCATTGCTAGATCCCACATCAAGCTTAGGATTCTCTATCACATTACCTTCATCAACCATCTCACTAGTTTCACCACCTTTGTTCCTACTATTCTGTCTACCTTCATACTTCTTATTCAGCTACTCTTCAATTTTTAATGCCATCTGATAATCATCTCCTATTGTTGTCATCCAAATAGTAAGTAACTCTTCTTGAATACTAGGTCTCAAACCATAGACATACCTAGCAACCTTTTCTTTATCAGCTTTAGAATGACCAGTCCTAATCATGATTTTGTAAAACTTCTCGATATACTCCTATATCAATTTGTTAGTCTACTTCAAAGCTTGTATCTTCTTAAACATGTCCAATTCATAATCCACTAGAATGAATTGCTTCTTCAACTTGTCAACCATTCGATTCCACTTAGTGATATTTTCCTTTCCTCTTCTACCTCTTTCCAACTGAACTTCTCTCCACCAAACATTTGCATGACCCTTGAACTTAGTCTTTGCAACTCTAACTCTATCAGGATCTTCTATTTCTTCATACTCAAAGTATTCATCTATCTCATTGATCCAATCAATCAATTCTTCAGGCTTAAGGCTTCCATAATATGCAAAAACTTCAATCTTAGGTCTCTTTCCAATCTTAGACATAGCTTTCAGAATTTGATTCTCCTCCAGATCTCTAACTTCTTCTACAGCTTCTTCAAAATGAGCTTCCTCAGATTCATCATCACTATCCTCTTTCAAGGTAGTCTTCTTCTTTCTCAATTCCTCTTGTAGGTCTTGCACTTGTTTCTGCAAAGCCCTAAAGTCATCAAGACTGAATTCTCCACCAGCTTCTTCTTCTGAGATCTCATGATTTCTCCTTAGAGGCATCTTCATATCAAGATCTAGACACAGAAACACAAGATCCACTTGGCTCCAACATGAGCAAACTTTTCTCAAATAGGAACAAACCTTGCTCTAATACCACTTGATGTAGTCAAGGTTGGAGAATCCAATTAAGGACTGTTCGGCCTTGCAGCCAAACCAATACGCAATGGAAATATACAACAACAACAGATCTGATATAGAACAAAAATCTTTATTCATCAAGTCACTAATTACATGCAATGTGCTGGGTTGTAAGGCCTTCCTAGTTACAACCAGATATAAAACAAGTAACAGTCTATAAGATCTTGTAGGATCCAAAGCTTTTCCACAACATCAACACTCAACTAGTCCAGGTCTGCAACACACAACACACTGGTAGGCACCCAAAAAAGATCTAAAGTAATAAAATTCCAAGCAATCTTCCTACTCCTAAGCTCCAAGGCTAGTAACTCTTCCCCCAATGATTCTCCTCCCAAACAACTACCAAAACATCCTATAAATACTGATTTCCAGCCACAAGTTGGCTGATGAAATAATTAACCCTTACAAATAAATATTAAATGCCAAAACATCAGTCGTCTCTCAAATAGCCTTACAAATAAAATAAACTCTCCAAGATGGCCCTAAATGGTCATCAGATCCACATAGAAGAATACAACACGCCAGATCTAGGTCCCCATATGTCCAACAATCAATCCATAACTCAAGGAGTGCGACCCAAATTAATGAAACTAGTCAGCCAAGCCAATCCACCCAAACAAACAAGTTCGGTAAGAAAGAACACCGAGCAACAAAGAAATAACCGAGCACCAAAAAATTGACCATGCCAAACATGACCGAGCAACACAGTTATCACCAAGCACCAAGAGTAACCGACACCTTCAATTACTGAGTGTTCTTTAGAGACCGAGCACCCCGATAAACACTGAAACCGAGAAAGTACTCCACCAAACCAAGATAAAAAATAACAATCTACCTTCAAAGAAAAATATATTTTTGGTTGATACAGGATTGCCAAGAATCCTAGGATGCTCCTGCATCAAATATTATAAGGGAGAGGAGAAGAAAATAAAGAGAAGAAGATAAAATCCACATGGAGAGTCTACTTGGAGGTATTAATATTGTTTAGTGATTAAACATATTAAACATACAAGCTAGGGAGAGCTTACCGAGTTACAACATTTACTTATAGAGTTGTAGAATAAATGTTTGATATTCTATGGCATATTTCATATAGTGTTACCATCAATGCCAAAGGGAGAGATTGATAACCTACAATTGGTTGAGTATCTTGATGGAATGAATGGACAAGTGAAAGACAATCATTAATGGTCACCGAGCTACTAAAGTGATATGTAAGACAATTAAATCAGTCAACATATTGTCATTGATGTCAATTAGTTTTGACTGTACTTATCATGATGGTTACAAACATATGAAGAAGAAAAATGGTAAAGGAATGAGATAAATACATGAAGATGAGATGGATATGAAAGATATGGATATGATATACATTGGGTAACTTATTGATGAGTCTATGGCATCATGTTGTTGACTTGATTGTATTACATGATTTTGTTATGTATTGATGATTAGAACTGAACAAGTTTACATGGTCAGTAAATGAAGATTTCTATATACACTGAGCTAATGTAGTGTATAGCGAGTATAGTATTAATCTAGCAAGTAATCACTGACCCATTCTGGTATTGACCGACTGAAAGAAACAATTAAAGTTTATAACAACCGATTGAATTGATGAGCTGGAGAATTGCTTATGATTTCAAGGTGGAAGATAATGTTTGTTATGATGATCTAACGGCTGACTAAATTCAAGTTTGATCAAATGAAGGAGAATGAAACGTATTATTGAAACAACTATTGAGGAAGGTTAAAGCAGAAAAATGAACGATGAAGATTAAGAGGCAAAATAAATGGATGAAAATAAAATGGTTTATGTTGTCTATTTAAGGAGACACAAGATTCATTATTGACTCTACGATTTTAGATATTGTAGGATAATTCATGTGAAAAGGATTACTTTCATGTACCACTGATCAAACTGGTTGAAGACAAAACCAAGTTGAACTGCAGACATTATCGAGCATCAGAGAAGCACACACTGAGTGGAACAAGTTGGAGCATATGAAGGATTGAATTGATTACTGATCAGAGGAGGTATTTTGAGCTTAGCATAGATCTAAAAATATGCAGATCATAGTTGTATTTGAATCAGATCATTACTGTATCAGTTTAACCATTGTTATAGAAAAATCTCTTAACCAAGTGGGACTTAACAGTCTTTTTGTATTTCACTATGACATTCAATGAATGTTGATTGTTTTCTTGTTGATCCCATAGTGAATGTTGGTCAAAGGAGAACTATTAGTGATAAATCCTCTAACCAGGTCACACTTTACAATGTGCTTTGTAACCTTTAACAAGGTTGGCTCCTAACCAAGCTCACTTCAGAAGAGTGAATTATTTTGGGTTACCAGTCCCAGGTGGTTTTTCCCTTAACAGGGTTTCGACATTAAAAAATTATGTGTTATGTGTATATGATGTGTTGAATTATTATTTTTCTTTACACATTTCATAACTAGACAGATCGGTGAACACAATACTTAATTTACTGGCAATTGGTAGATGAAGAGAAAGATACAGTTGATAACTTATCAATTTGATTATTTGATAAGAAAAAAATAAGATATACATCTGGGAGATTGGGAATGTAGGATAACTGGAATTAACTAATTCATCCCCCCTCTCAGTTATCTAACACTATGATTTACCTTATGTTCAAAAAGAACCAAAGCTTGTATACTTTTACACCATGACTATAATTGATGAAGACACATTTCACAACCTTGTTCTTTAACTTTTTTTTCTTCTCCCTTGGCACATATGTGTATGCCTTGCAACTAAAAACTCTAAGATGTCTTAATTAAAGATTATAACCCAACCATGCATTCATAAGTGTTTTATCAAAAAGAACTAATGCAAGATACTTGTTAATTAGGTAGGAAGTAGTGGCAACAATTTCATCTTAAAAACTTTGTTCTAGGCCAACACCAATTAGCATACTCCAACCTTTTCCATCAATCTCTTGTTTATCTTTTCCACAACTCCATTCTACTATGGAGAATACAAAGTTATCTTTAGCCTATGAATGCCACAATCTTTAGAGAGTCTATCAATATCATCAGAGAAGAATACACTACCATTATATGTCCTCTACACTTTATTTTCCTTCTAGTTCGCAATTCAACCATTTATTTAAATTCTTTAAATTGATTGTAAAAAGTAGATTTACTCTTTATAAAATATACCCATGTCCTTGTTCTATTATTTCTAGTAAATAACACATAATATCTGGCTTTTCTAATGGAAAGAACATCTACAAGACCAAACACATCATAATGAATAAGATCTAACACACCACAAGATTTATAAAAAACTCAAGTAAAATTGAATGAGGTTTTTGTTTTCTATAAATGAAATGCTCACAAAAATTAAAATAAATATTACAATCATTCAAATATTCAACAAGGTTTTTATTTTTTCAAGGTCCTTAAACCCTTCTCTCAAATGTGGCCAAGTCTCTGGTGTCGTAACATAATCTTATCTATAGGTAACTTTATTTAGAATAAAAAGAATCCTTATGTATCCAAAATCCATGAGTATCTACTAAAGGCAAAATCCTCACCTTTTCCAACGAAGTATCCATAGGTTTTATCTTCACAAAAGTACTAGTACACTCAGTAGTGTATGCATCCAACTCATATAAAGTGCCAAATTTTACACCTCTAGCAACCACCACAACACCTCTCAATATTTTGTATCCTGCATTAGAAAAGATTGTCTGCATACCCAAATATATTAGTTTTATTAGAGATTAAAAAAATGTCAGCTTAGACTAGGGAGATGCAACATATCGTTAATCTTTCTTATTCTACCATTAGGAAACTTGACTATCAATTTATCATGACCAACCATTTTTAAATGAGAATTATCACCCAAGTACTCCTTACATCCATCAAATTATTCATATTTAGAAAATTGATCTTTATTAGAGGTCATATAAAAAGATACACCAAAGTTAGTTAACCATGCATCATCACATGCATGAGTGGACAAATTTGCAATGAACTCATCACTGTCTTCCTTCTCAAACTCATAATTAGAATAAAAAATCTTATTTTTCTTCTTCTTTTCTTCTTTCTATTCCTTTTGGATTTGGCTAGACTTATCACAATTTTAGCAAATAACTTTGGAATTTCCAATATATTTGGATCTCCCTCTAGATTTGGATTTTTAATGCTTCTCACTCTTCTTCATTTTTTCCTTAGGTCTTCCATGAACAAATTGGACTTCCATGGCACTAATGGATACCAATTTCTAAAAACAAAAAACTTCAATATCTTCAAAACTAGACATGATATTGCAATCAAAATTTGTCGGCATACTTATCTAGCCCATCAAAAACATCGAGAAAAAAGGAAAAATTCATGCTCAAACAAAAAGCTTAATAAAAATAGTAACGATATATAAATGCAAGTTTGAGACATATTTTCCTAGAAGAAAGGACCATTCTTTTCATAGAGGTAGTGAAACCAATAAATTCTTGGTTTCTGGAGCTCCTATATGAGGTGCTTGAAAAGGATGTAGACAGAAATATTGAGGTGTTGTTGCAATTACTGGTGGATTTGGAAGAAGACAACTTTGGTACAACAGAAGAGATACTAAACAAAATTATATACAATAAGTTTTAAAAAGATCATGGAAAGAGAATGGATAATTTATATAAGAAGATAAAACTACCCTTGATATCAGAAGCTTTTAGTTTGCACCCACTAGAAGAAGCTTTTGGTCAAGCACAAATAAGAACAAGGTCCAATTCTATTCCCTCTCCTATGATAAAGATAGGTTCCTTCAAAACCTCAGTGAAGGTTAGATTAGTAGAGAAGAAGGACCAAATAACTTTAAGAAAAAAATTGCAAAGGAAAAATTTGATCCAAAAGAGGTAATTATTGAAGAATGGGTAATTAGTAGTCCTAAGGAGAAACATAAATAAAAATATATAATGAATAAATGGACAAAGAGAACATAAGAAGAAGAAGAGAAGGATGAGGATATAGAGGATAATGTGCCTCATCCAAAGAAATAAAACCAAAGTCTCTTTGGAAGAGACTTATGTAGAGAAGAAGAGAGAAAATTAGAGAAAAGGAGAAAAGAAAGAAAAGGAAGAAAATAGGACTCCCCTCTGGTTGATATTGGTTATCAACCTATTGACTTATAAAGTTTAGTAAGTGAAAGGGGTCAATATGATTCATTAGAAATGGTTGTTGGTTTATACAAAGATGCTCCTTTGATGGGCAAGGAGACCATAGAGGAAGCCATCATTTTTCATATGAATACTTTTAACAAGCATCTAGATGACATATTAGATAAGATTCCAAAGGAGTTGAGAGAAGTATTGAGCAAGAAGAAAGAGGAAGGAAGTAGTATTCATAGAAGCTAACATTTAGGCATGTAATTTGCATAAGGTATGTGGCTCCTTAACTTGTGAAGAAAAATCTAAGACTGCTATATCTCTTGGATGCACTTCCAGAACTAAGGGAAGGGTCAATACCCTTATAGGTAAAGATCTGGATGAGGAACGTAAATTAATCAAACATAAAAAATAAAAGAATGTGGAAATTATGGAAAGTATATTAAATATTATGTCTTCTCCTCTGGAGAAGACTAATACAAGTACAAGTCTAGTCGATACCTCTTCTCTAGAAGTTGGAGTGAGTGTTATTGGAGATACATCTATTGAGAATCCTCTAGTGAAGAATCAGGGAGAGTAGAGGATTAATGATACATGTACAAAGAATGGACATAATAAATTGATGGGTACTAAGAAGAATCTAAAGAAGAAAAGTGAAGAAAGGATGTATACAGAGAAGACTTTGGAGAAGGAGAAGAGTCGAGAGGAAAAAGAGGTTGAGGAGACAATTGCTAAAGAGGAGAAGAGTGAAATGATTGGTGGTGAATCTTTTAAACACTCTGGAGATTCAATTTTATCTCCTCAGCCTACAAATGCAATTCAAAATGATTATGAAAATGGAGGAAATACATGTACCTATGTCACAAGGTTATGTGGTCCATTGCACAAACTTCATATTAGTGATATCATTCACCACTTTGTCTGCAAGGAGTTCTTAAAGTACTATATGCAACTTGCACAAAAATTTTAGAAGATTTTGTGAAGGTCTTACATTTAGGCCTTCCAAAGATTTAGATTTATGCATATTGTCTAGCATTGAAAAACTATAGATGCTTCTTGATGGCTTGAAGGAACATGTTCAAAACTAGAAGCTACAATTTTGAAGGATGTAGAGAAGAAAATATAAGATATGAGATTGCATGACTTGATAAATTGATTGCTAAGGTACATATTTGGCTACAAGAAGGCCCTAAAGATTTTTAAAAATATATAAATTAAGTAGTTTTGGTATATCAATTTTGCAATCAATGGCCCATCTCAACAAAGAATGTCAAAGATCAAATAGACATAATAGAGTCTTGGATTGTGCAAATGGAAAATTTAGTTGATTTGAAGAATGACTTTGATGGCACTGGAAGACTAAAAATTGAAAACCTTTACATATTGTTGAATCTATTGACAAATCAAAAGGAATATAAAGAAATATGTTTATCATCTAACCTAGATGTAGTGTACCTAAAGATCACTTATTTAGTGAAGATATTCAAATAATTAGAAAAGTTGAATTAGGAGACCAAGGCTCCACATAGTATAAAAGAGGTAGATGATCTTCTTGTGAAGATCAAATGTCAATGTACCATTTTGGCCTTGAGAAGAGATGAGTGGAAGACCACCTAGGCACAACTTAAACTCATTTATCAAGGCATGACACCCCTTTAAAATGTGTTTCCCAAATTTTTCCAGTAAGACAATTTTGTTCCTATACATATGAAGATGAGTAGATATTGGAAATATATTTTTAGTTTCCCAAGGCACTATTTTTTGTTCATACCCTAAGGGGGAGTTAATGTAGACAAGGACATAGACTCTGTATGGGAGGAGTATTGTAGCGAAGTGTTGTAAAGAATGTTGTGGAGATAATTAAGTGTTGTAGATATGAAGTGTTGAGTCATGGGGAGTATGCAGATCTCTATAGTTTTGTTGACCATTAGTGCTTCACACTTAGTCATATATCTAGCCAATGATGGTCTGTCATCACTGCGACCGAGTCATTTTGTAAAGGCCGAGCTATGTATTGTATACTTACTGAGCAGTAGTACTACCGAGTAAAGTCATGGTCACTATGTGTTTGTATTATGCCGAGTATAGTTTTTGCTGAGTTACATATACAATGATTACCAAGTGACAGAGAAGATTAATAAATGTCGAGTACAGTTAATGCCAAGTACTAG